>JAUMHM010000085.1:50523803-50542899 GCA_032362435.1 Melikaiella ostensackeni
CGCTTTCTCTCGTCATCCACACCCTCTCGACTCTGGATCTCTCTTTATCTCTATTTCTCTTCAACCTGGGCTTCATTCGATACTATGTCACACTTCTATCTCACTCCCACAAAGTGCGAGAGGCATTTTCATGCTAGAACAACTGCTCCTAAGAGAAGTTTTACTAAAATTCATATTTTCAAAAAAAAAGTCAACTTTTTTTCAACATGGAATCATTTCCTGATGCGAAAATTTCAGAAATCCGATTTTTCAAGATCTCAAAGTTGTACTGAAGTTTCTTAGGTAAGCGCAACATATATTCTTGAAGTATCATATTTATAATTTTACGCAGATGTAGATTTCCGAAATAGAATTAGTTTTCTGAACCTTGAATGATTTTCTGACTCGAACTTTTCATTTTCAGAATTACTAATTTCAAAAATATAAAAGATGAGCGGATTTCTGCTAGACAAGCTCAATTGAATAACTATCTTCAAGGGTAAACGATGCAAACGACCTGCAGTAGAAGGGTAAGGTGGTACTGAATTTTTCAAAATTCCTACCTTACCGACATCGAGACCATTCTACAGCTCAAGTGGTTCGCGTCCGTGCTAAGTTTCTAGAATGTTTTTGATGACGTCATGAAATTGTAGTGCGCAATTGTGAGAAACGGATTTCTTCGTGAACAACTTCAACGTTATTTATTATTATATATATTATTATTCAAAAATATGTATACATCAAGAACATTCTAAAAACTTATCCAGGAAACGAACCACTTGAGCTGTAGAATGGCCTTGATATCGGTAAGGTAAGAATCTTGAATTATGACCCGCCTTTCTCTTCTACTACCTGCAAACACACGCAAAAAGAGAATTTAAAGAATTTGTACTTTGTGGCGCCAGTTTCATAAGGGAGAAAAGTTATTCCGCTCATCGAGAACTACTTAGCACATTTCGTCAATTTTTTAAATCCAAAAATTTTAGGTCAAAATCGTTCCAGCTTCATATCTTAACAACAAGTTTTTAGAAAAAGAAGAATATTAATTTACGTGTTTCCTGTCTTGTAACGAAGATGGCTTCACGTGAAAGGGTAGATTTTTCTACGTTTTGAACAGTACCTAATATTGTCGTTATTCTTTGTTAAACTCTTGTTGCATTTATTGAAAAATATATCATTCAATGTCGAAGAATGACACCATATTTTCAATGAACGACACCTATATTGATTTAAAATTTAGAAGAATTTAGAGAGTTATTCGTTATAATATGTATATAAATTTAATTACTTTGGACAAAAAGAGAAATTTTTCGTATAATTATCAGTGTTTTTGCAGAGAGAGAAGAAGTTTTTGTCGAAAAAGAACACCTTCGATATTGTGTGGTTATGGGAAGTTAATGATGTTCACAAGTTTGTCAAATTCATTCTGGGTATCGGTGATTGATTTTTGAGGTTCGAATATCTGAAATTAATCAAAGAGCTACTAGTTTTTGAATATTGTAAGAAAGAAGTTTCTTAGGAACTAAATAAATATATAAGAATCATCCCAGGCGGAAAAGTTATGCATAGTGAAAAAAATAATGTATGATTTTCATTTGTTTTGCCCAATAATGTATAGAAGAAATGAAAATTATACATAACTTATTCCACTATGTCATTCATTGGTTTTAAAGATACGATACGAAAATTACAAATATATTATATCTACTTGAGTTTCAGAATGACATTTACATCTAATTATATTGCCGAGCATAATGATCTAACCTCTGAAAGCATTGCGAGGTAAGAAATACCTTTTCTTCTAAGTTTCGCAAGTCTTTCAAATTAACATATCACTAATGTTTACGGTGACAACTTTTCCTTCTGTAGGCGGTGTAGTTCACTCGAGGGTATCGAAAATATCCCTGTTTACCCTGCACCTTACAAATTAAATTTTAATTACAAAATTTCGAAGTTGAAAAAGTGAGGTGTATTGGAAAATCCGAGTCTGAGTAAATTTCGTCAGAGAAAATTGTTGTGTTCACTGAGAACAACTCAGCCCAAGATATAGATTTTTTGAATTTCGGGTCAGAAAATCATTCCAAGCTCAAAAAGCTGAGTTATTTTGAAATATGTAAGTGTTATTGAAAATTCTCTTAGGGACAGTTGTTATCCTGGCCTAGAATAATTCAGCATGAAGGTCCTCTTTTTTTAAATCGCATTTTTGGAAATTTGTAGCACAACATACAGATTTTCAAAACTAATCATTTTCATTTGTTGATTTCTTCATCCCCAATTATAACTTTGTGTAGTTTGGTATATAGTACTTTTCCAGTATTATATTCGATTTCCCAAATACTAATTTACCTCACAGAATTCTCACAGAACGCCATTTTTCCAAACGACGAATTGAAAACGTACTTTCCATGAAAGTAAAACACCATCCGTGAAATCAATCCCCAGTGAGTGGTTTCATTTCCAAAGAGTGAAGCAATATTAAAACTAGAAACATCTGCTCTCGTCGATGCGTGTAATTTGCATCGTGATTGATCGTTTGTGAAATTTGCTCGTGAATCGAGAACCGGTGGATCCAGTGGGAATGTAGTAAGTCCTGGATCTAAGCGAATATTTACCGGCATCGAGTGGTGGTTGCGTCCTGGGATCTCCGGGATTTCAGGACAAAGAGGAATCATCAGGGATAGACACACGAAGAGAGATGAGCAGAGCAGTCCTTAGGGACATCAGTGGTAATTCGCAGCTTCCACATTCTACACTGTTCTACTCTCTTGTAGAACTACTCTCGTAAAGCGATGCTAGTCGAGTTCTGTCCCACATTTTGCAAGATACGATACACCTCGTTACTCGGACAATCGTGTTGAAATTTTTAGCAGACGATGCTCAGCGGTACCAAATTGCTGAGTTAAGCGGTCATGTTGACGACGCGATGGTTCGGTGATCAAAGATCCGAGATCCTTCATGAAGTGGAAGGCTGGATAGAAACAGAATTCAGAGAGGCGAGTCGAGTCGTAAACTTTGTCGGATTCCTTTCAGATAATATAATTATAGTAATCAAGATTGTAGCTAGAGGTAATGAAAAATGTTGAGGAACAATCTCGTATTCTTTCTAGCTTTTTATTTACTCTTCAGTTTTTCATCATGTTTTGTTTACATGTTTTCCGAGTTCTTCCAAAGAAATTGGAATTTCTTATAAAATGTAATGTTTTAACGGAGAACTTGAAAATAAAACATCAATATTCAAGATATATTTCATTATTTTACTATTGTTAGATATTTTTTTTAGTAAAGCGTCATAAGATATCCATATTAAAGAGAATTATTTCTCGAATAATGCCCAAAGAAATCACGATACGAGTGCAAAATTTCATGCCTCCGTCCTAATTAGGAAAAAGCATTGCAACTTCCATTTGGCAGCAATGAGCAGCACGCACGTGCTATAAAATTATAAAATTGCTCTCAATAGTCCACTTGACTCACGACTTTATCCTCTACCGACATATATTCTTTCTCGTGTCTGTGACTGCAAACGGAACGAGACGCAGATTGATTCAACGCGATAAATCGAGAAGCATTTATTCCATGAGATGGATCACAATGACATTTCCTCGTGGGAATCGCCTATCTGGTGAAGTCGAACGACGAAGATGGAAGGTTCCAATGCGAAAGGAACAATAATCTCTTGGAAAAGAGAGAAAGAGGATGCCGAATGGAAGTAATTTCCGAATAAGCCAACGCTCTTTTGCCATCGAAATTGAAATAAAATCAAAGAAGTATCCCCAATACCCATCCAATGAATAGGGATGACCTATCTTGTGTCATCTTGGCTGTGCCAGCGATATTCAATGACCCGCATCAAATGCAACGGGACAAATCAACCTTGCTGCTTCCTATCTTTCCTTCTCTTTCCTCTATTGTACCTATGATACTTATGTGCTTTGTTTCTTGTTTTATTACATCTCTGTGAGAAATCACTTGAGCGAATCTTGTGCTTCTTGGTTCTATATAAGATACTTATAAAAGAGAATGCTCTCTTATAAGTAATCACAAGAATGCACAATCTTTTATTGAGAATTCACAAAGATTTCTCAGGAATTGATTTTTTCATTACCCGGTTGGCTAGAGCACACAAGACTGAACAGCTTATTTCAATACGAATTTTTCCTTATGCCAGTTGTAATATTATTCACTTTCTTTCAAAAAAGAAATAATGTTGCCTTTGGCACCGTTACCTCGGATTTAATCCTTCAAAATAATTTGTGCTGGGCGCCAGACCTTTCCTGAATAAAAAAAAAAACTAATGATAATCTGTGCAAAATCCCATCAAGAATAAAAATGATTATAATTGGAAGTCTCAATTTTTAAATTTATCTCAACAAAACGGTATTAGTGAGGTTACAATGTACCGGTACGAATTCATTTTCACATCTAGCTAGCTGAATAGCTCATAAAAGCAGTAGAGTGGATGTTTTGCAAAGGAAAAAGGCTTCTTAGCACTAGGAATAAGAGCTCGATCAGTGAAAATAGCAATTGACAGAATCTGGTTTATCCAATATAAATGCAGACTAATTTTCTTCACAGTATCTTTCGAAACAAATTTTAATTCTTGAGTAACAATTCATAATTCTCTCAAAAATCAATTAGAGTTTTCCTTCGATTTTTTCATTTTCCAAAAATGACGTGAATTTACAATTTATAAGATTTCT
This sequence comes from Melikaiella ostensackeni, assembly GCA_032362435.1. Lineage (NCBI taxonomy): Eukaryota > Metazoa > Arthropoda > Insecta > Hymenoptera > Cynipidae > Melikaiella > Melikaiella ostensackeni. The sequence continues at coordinate 50,528,483 of JAUMHM010000085.1, forward strand.
CACATAAACTTGAATTAATTTTTTTCACGATACTCCACGTGCTCGAGTAAATGGAGTTAGGGTCGGGACGACTAATTATTCTCACAAAAGTATGTGGGAATTCGACAACGAATTCGAAAAGTAAGGGGTAATTTACTTGATTTGGCTTACAAGAAGTTCAGAGAACAACAAAATATTAGATGTTCATTTTTGGAATGCGACAAGAAAAAGGGCAATACACATATCGAATTCAAAGAGGCAGTTCACAATAATACACTCAAACCCCGGTTTAGAAACTTCTAGAACTGCTGGTCGACTGCTGGTCCACCCAGTTCCCCGGTTTCGCGTGTATTTACTTAAGAATTGAATTTCAGCTTTTTTGGCCATCATATAATTGTTCAGCTTTCTAGGTAAAATTAAGATTTGACTTACTTTGTTAATAAAAATTTAAGTCTTAGGACTTCCTTCTTCAACAACAATATTAAATGTTAGTACTTTCTTGGTCAACAAAAATTAAAGTTTTGAGACTTTCTTGATCAACAGAAAAATAAGTTTACTCTTTCGACGGAAAAATTAATAGAAGGTCAGAGGTTTCACACAAAATCAAAAAAGGTGAGACATACCGAGCGGGCTGATTCGTCGGACGTATAATTTCTAGATAGAGGTTCGTACTCGGAAAATCCCCCGGATGGTTTGGCGTTGGTTCTCAGGTGAGGGAAGCAAGGCTGTGTCCACGTGTTTTGAAATTTTTAACACACGATTATAAAGCGAGCTTGGCACTTCAGAGTCCGCAGCGAAAAGAGAGAGAAAGTCTCGATCAGACATCCGACCCATCGGGTCGGTGTTTTCCTCGAACTTAATGCGCGGATCTGATTGCTCGCAACCTTGATCATTTCCAGTAGAATGCGTGAGGGAGGCTCGACTATGATTCGAGAACAAATGTTGGGAGCGCTACCACCGCCGTAGAATTTAAATTCAAATATATTAATTTTGTGCACACCTTTGACAATTTACATTAAAATAGTAGTCCTTACTCTTTGTACAAGTTTTATTTGCAACATTGATTAGCAAGCTCAACGGTAACTATTGACAAGAATCTCACTCTTCTGAACATTTGGTACAATACGTAGCACAGGCCTGGGCTATTGGGAATGAAAACATTCACCGCAACAAAAGGGGCGCTGCGATGCCACACAAATATGGCCGCGGAAGCCATATGGATAATATGGAGTATTAACAATTATTTAGTTAAAGTGTGTTTTAGTTTATAAAATGGTATTTTTGGACTCAAATAGTTTGTGTAGTTACGCAACAGCTACACCTGCATCCAGAAATATGATCGAAGGCCAAAATGTTCTTAATTCTGGTATGATTGTAATGTGCGGAGCTACCATAAAAATTCGCGAAAAAGTTGAAATATATTCATTGTGTCTTCGAACCAGTGCTTTAACTTTAGAACCACATGAAATAACAGGAAGGTTATTAATTAATAGTGGCGTTGAGAATTGCAATAAAACTGTGCGTGTAGACTATAAATTGCAAGGAGCAGACAACTACATTCTTGGCGTTATAATATTTCACATTTAAATTTCTCAACCTTTCACTGTGTTTATCCACAGTTATAATTTTTTCAAATAAGTTTCGCCTTTTTATTTTAATACTTCCAAGCTTTGGCACTCTATGAAAACTTAACTTGAAGCTTTATTCTCTTTGGAGTCACTACCACTGACGCAACAACCTCCGAAACGTGTTGATTTTCGATATTGACGTGCAAATTCTATTATTGGAGCAAATAATTATTCGCTCGGAAGTATGTTGCTCATCAAAGCTACTTATTACAGCACTTATTTATTCAGTTGGACGATAATTACAGTTGAGCGCTATGTTTTTGCTGGTTTCCTGATGTTCTAAGCGTATTTAATATGTCATCCACGGCCATGTTGGTCAGTTCGCGTGGTGACCGACAGTGTCGCATAGCATGTTTATATCCCCAATAGAGCTGCCTTACATATAGCGGGTATCGATGACGAAATCTTCTCGCATCCAGGATCCTTGTAGAGTTCTACGCCAGGTGGAGAAGTCTGTAAAACCTCGTAGCTTGTCTTGAGCAATTAAGGCTCTCGACATCTAAGCAATGATTACACTGGAGAAGTTAGGGATGTTAGGTTGGCAACAGTGAAAAATGGCGGGCGATGACGCGACTATTTGAATCCTGCCTCCACTCAACTGGAAGTAATGATCAGAGTTAAGTATCCTGAAGTTCTTCAATACTCGATGTGCCCGTTGCCCATTGACGATTTTAATTCCGAGGAGGCGGTATATACTATGAACATAAAAATCGGAACGAATGAGCCCAAAATTTAATTATAAAAATAGTAATGAATCAAGCCGCGTAACATCCTGCGATTCCTGATGTGCTAAAGATCCATTCATTTTACGGTTATGTTTGATTTTTGTGTGTAGCAAAATCTGCAACATCACGCAGTATTTTTCAAACTGTGAAGGATTGAAAAGGGAAAATTGATAAGAAACAAACTGTAATTGTTTTCTGACTGGTCACTTTTCATTTCTTGCAGTTTGAAAATTACTGATTATATTTATTCAAAACCCTTTAAACTTGTAACATTCTTATATCCTTTTGGCCTTTACTGCAAACAGTTTATTTTTGATAATTTTCATTTTCTATGTGCAAAAATTCGATAATTTCTGCAGCTTTGCAACTTCAGTCTATCTGGAAAGAGAGTATGGTTTCAGAGGCGCGAGTCCCTATTAATATGCATTAGACAACGTGGACAGACTTACCTCGTTCAATCGTTTGTTTGAGCTAGATTTACTTCCTATCGGCCCTTCATCGGCTCGATTTGACCTTCGCTCTCTGTGGGATGGCAAAAAAAGAGCCATGGATGCAGAAAAAGTTTGATTACTTTCCTAAAGAAGCGATCACGAAAGTGGGTCAGTGTAGCATCCCCCAAAGATTCAAGAAGGCGTAAGAAGGTCATGAGTCTTTCAAAGAATTACAAACTTAGTTTACTATTTCTTTAAATTGTTCCAGTTCAATTAAATTAATTAGCTTTCGTTAATATATCCTTGATTGCAATGGAATTGATTCTTTAAATTGATAAAACTTTTCCGCTGAATTTCTCAGGGTTCATTTATTATTCAGAGGTTCCTTTAAGAAAGTTTCTTCGTGGTAGTAACATTGCAGGGAGATTCTAAGGTTTTTATTTGCTCCCAAAGAAGAGGGGAATGCAGTAGTGCCAATAGAAGCGCATTTCAAATACATCTGACAAAGCTAATGAAACACTTCTGTCAACTGAATGTCCAGTAATCTGGACTTGCAACCTCTATTCTTGCGGACTAAATCCACACCAGTTAGAGAAGCATGAGAGGCTTTCTTGGCTTTTAGTACATTTTATGATATTACCTTTCTGCTTTTCTGATTTCTGTAGTTCCCGAGTCCTTCCACTAATCCGCATTCATTCTCAAACACTCTTTTTACGATCTTTTTATATTTTATTACATGTTCCTTTGTTGACTTTCCTCTCATTTCCTAGTTTTATGCTTACTTTTTAAAAATTTCTAACACAGAAGAGATTAAATATCATAACAGTAGTTTCCCTCCTTACCATTTTTTCTACAATTTGACCAAATATTAGGATATTTCCTTACTAAGTGAGAATGAAGAAGTTTGTTGTTGTACTGTACTTTTTCTCTTATTTATCTCAGCATTTTTTGTAGGTCATTGATTAATCTGTTTCCTTTCAGATGAACCCGACGAAATGTTAAGAAGTTTTAATTGTTAAAATTTGCAAAGTTAAAAAAAAAGCTAAAGTGAAATATTTGATGTTTGACTGATTACATTGAAGGAGTTGTAGAATTTGGTAGGACTTGTAATTACGTATATTAATGTGCGTAATTGTGCGTGACTCTCACCTTCGCGTTGCAAACAAAACGTTGACTTCCGCCCGCGGCATTTCCGCTCAGCGGAAACTTTTGCACCGTGTTTATATCGGCCCGGGGCATCGGAGCTCGCTCATTCTATAACTATATCTATGCAGCTACATATACATAAAGGGTGTCGCAGGAACATCACTCATACATAAGGTAATTGCTGAATATTCGGTTAGAGAATTTCAACCCCTCCGGTCTCTATTTATCTTTCTCTTGATTTTATTTAGTTATCTTTATCATAAAAAATTACAGCCGAATAAAGGAGCCTAGCATTGTGTCAATTCTATTCATTGTATAGAAAAACATCAATTCCATTTTGGCTTTCTTGTAGGGGAGGAAGCTTTGTAATGATGAAAATTTTCAAACCTCATTTTGTGACATATCTTGACATAAATCGACCTCAGGAGTCAGCGCAAACGAGGTTTTAAAAATGTCTCTCGCTTCCACTGTTTCTAAAGTGCTTTAATTTAAATAATATTGAACTAGAATTTTGCCCCCATTATAGCACCGAAGCGAATTAAATTCTGCTTTTAATGAGCCCGAGATGAAGGCAAAATGTCAATTTTATAAAAGGATGAATTGATGTCAATTTTGTCGGTCTACTGGTCATATATATTTTTGCTAAAAACGTTCAACGTTTCGCTGTTCGACGAAGAGCCTCTTCAGTTGTACAACAATTTAAAACCATATTTCATCAATGGATGAAGAAGGAGAATATGAGTCCTTCGTTTCAAAGTCAATAAAAAGACGTCAGAGTAGTATATTCTTTCTACAGTAATTCATACTACCTAATAATAAAATTCAAACTTTTCGTAGTGTATAATAAAATGTGTATAATAGTGAAAACGAATTTCTCATGGTATTTGCATCATTAGGATTTTCTTATAAAAATATTGGTGGGCCATCACTTAATCCATGGTTAGCTGAAGGATTAAGTGATGGCCCACCAGTATTTTTATAAGAAAATCCTAATGATGCAAATACCATGATCTAGCATCTAGCATAGTCAAAATCTGCATTGATTGGAATTTTCTGCTTACCAGTTTTTTTTTTTATTCTAGTTTGAATTTTTAGTTTAGGTCAAATTATCCCAAGTAGACAACCATAAATCGAAAGTCTTTTTTTTCGCTTAAAAATGAACTTTTTAATAGCCGTTATGTTCGCGAAGATTCCCTTAGGTTTTCGTCGCAAGCAAAATTTTTTTGCTTTCGAATATAAAAACATTGAATTTGTTTTAAAAATATCAATTGTTTATAAACAATTTGAACTTTTTTCCTGTTTAAAAAAATGGCACGTTATTCAATTAAACAATTGGTAATTTTTTAAACAAATTCAATGTTTTTATATTCAGAAGGGAAATTTCTGGAATGTATGTTTTTAAACAAAAATTTCAACCTAAGAATGGTGAAAGTCCGTTTAGCCGTTCACGAGAAAAATGTTGATCATGTTGTAACATTAAATTTCCATTTTTAATAACTTTTGCAAAAAAATTTTGTTTGCGTCCAAAACTTGAGGAAATCTTTTGGAACATAAGGGCTATTTAAAAATTCATTTTGCAGCGACAAAAAACGATTTTCGATTTATGGTGGCCTACTTGGGATAATTTGACCTAAACCAAAAATTCAAATTCGAATTGAAAAAAAACTGGCAAGCAGAAAATTCCAATCAATGCAGATTTTGACTATGCTAGATCAATACTACAATGTTATACTATATAGGTCGCTTTTTTGGCTCCGCACACTTTTTTTCTGTGCTTGTGTTATTATTAAACGATTCAATACAAAGTTTTTGAATGACAAACTTTTTAAGCTTTAATTTAGAAGATTTCGATAGTTGAAAATTTAGAGGAGTTCAATTTTGGCTGCTTTAGTTTGTGGTTTACTTTTGATTATTTCAAATGAAAAAATTATCAGCTTTAATAGTTTGATTTTTCGAATTTCAATGACCAGGAAAAAATTTGTTGAACTGGGAAAAAACCAGGAAATGACCGGAATTTTTTTTTCGGTGATGAAAGTGTCCAACCCTGATCACTGTAACCGTATTTTTAAATTCCTTTTTTAATATAATTAAAATATTTGCAAGTCGTAAGTTTAAATTGTGATTATTATTTGCCAATTAGTCGTTTATAAAGTCGAACTTGTTAATAGTGGGCTTTACAATTCATATCCTTATTATAGGTTTAAAATATCATGATATATTAAATACTATTAAATTCATAATTTCTTACCAAGAACAATTAGAAAAATTTATTTAACCCAATTACACACCTAAACTAAAGATATGAATGGTAAGGCCCAATATTAACAAGTTCGACTTTGTAAGCGACTAATTGGAAAACAATAATAATATTCTAACTTTCGAATTTTTAATATTTAAACTATACAAAGAAAGGAATTTAAAAATATTATTGTAAATAATAATGAAATTTTCAGAAATTTTTTTCCTTAAAACTTATTTGAACAGAGAAATCGATCTTTTTCAAAAAGGGCCAGATCGATCATTTTAAAGGTCTTAAATTGTTTGTACGATGCCAAAGAACTGTAATCAAAAACAAAATCCCATCTGCAAATAACTTTCAGTTAAAAGAGGTTAAAGCCAGTTAAAATCGGTTCCACTTTTCATGTATAATATTATACCAAAATATTATAGGATACAAATTTCAATTCAATATTATAAAAATTAATGGCAATTTGAGGTACATATTATTTTATATTACATAAATTTCCCATTCCACAATTATTAATCTAAATGCCACTAATGTAGAATAAAATAAAAAAAAACTGTTATTTGATGAAAAAAATTAAAACAAAGCTATGACCATATATATCTCAGCTGGCCTCGGCTTATTCAGCGAAAGAACTTGCCCGCGATTTTTTCAAAAACCTTCAACTGCTTCGATATCCTATTAGTTTAGCAATTATTATTTTTTTAAACCGTTTAAGTGTGCGATTATGTGGCTAAGTGACAATAAGTGATCGTATGTTTAATTATGCCATAAATAAATGTAAATTGAGAGTAATAATAATAACATGAAAAATATTTTTTTTTCGTTGGCTCCGTTTTTTCCGATACTGTTATTACGGAGACTTCATAACCGGTGTGTCAATAAATATTATATCGCCTCGGTTTGTAAATACTACAGTGTAAAAAAAGTTAGTGTTATTTTACATGGCATTACGATGGAAATTATTTGACCCCTGCAACACGTGGTAAATTGACGAGAGACTGTGTGAATAAACGTGACTCTTGCGTAAAAAACGGATGCCACTGAAAAAAACATACTGTCATATAAACTGTGAGCTTCGGCAACCCTTCCCTTCCCACGCCCCTTCCTAACCTAAATCTTGCAAATTTTATCATTCGTGATTCACACAACAAAGTTCAAAAATTGAATAAACTGTATATACTGGTGTTGAATTGGCATACATGGTTTATGCAATTTGATGACCTGATACCTCTGGATATATTATTTTGCCAATATTGATCATTTTGTGCCACGTTTATGCCATGTATCACTCCCGTGAGGGTTTTCGCGACTCATCTTCGTGTCGCCCAGTGGAAATAACATACAGCATGTAATTTTACGAACCTATTCAAGGTACTTTCACATTACGTCTATTTAGATTACATAAAAGCATATAAATACGCTGTTATTTGTACATTCACAGTCTCATGTGAATTTAATGCTCTACGTAAATTTACGACGTATTATAGGGGTCAAATAATTTCCACCGTAATACGCACCAATTTTACAGATCGACTGTCAATATACGGCAGTTACCATTTTTTCACAGGATTCATTTAAGTTAAATTATAATACGATGTAAACATAGCATTACGATCTCATTAATTGACTACTTTATTCACAGTTAATTTTGGACAGTCCGATAGCTTAAATTACGGTCGAATGTGATATTTAGCATAACTTTTTTTACAGTGTAGTGATATTTTCAGTACATTTTAAAAAAAATAGTTCATCACATCGTACAATAAAACGTTTTTAACTTTCTAGAATCCTAGAACTCAGTGAAGTCAAAGTTGTGAAAGCAGGAAGTAGTGTCTCGAGTTGCGAAGTTGAGCTCCCCAAGTTGAGAGTCAGTGCTCTGGCGTAGTCGGCGGCATGAGAATTTTCCCACAGTCCTCGCCAGTAGTCCCCACCAGTCAAGACCCAGGACGCGCACCCGCTCTACCAACGTTGCCACACCTCTGCTCCGACCCAACAGAGTCGAGCGAGTCGAGGGGACTCTTCCTTCGTGCTGCGGTTATTAAGGTACCCCATGGTATCCGAGTATGAGAGGGGAAAGAAGCACATTGAGCGTCATACAAAAAACGACGAATGAATACAGCTTTGTAACCTAAGTAAAGCCTGCTTACGTGCACATAGATTTGTTGCCTAAGTTTTACCGAACTTCTCAATCAATTTTATCCGATAAATCAAATTCGCATGGATATCTACTACAGTCTGTCCCACAAGTCGATGAAAACTGCACACTAGTGATAAATCATTTTGTTATAATTAGATATGTAGAGAAGAATTTAATTTAATACGCTATATGGGATACATCGTGTTGTCTCTTTTATACGTACGTTTCGAGTCACATTGATATTTTTTAGTTAATTTTTATTGATAGAGATAACATAAGGCAAATTATTTTCAACTTGCTGTCACTTGGGCCATATTGATGGGAAAAATTATGAACATTCATGGGCGTAATCTTCATAAAACAAGCTCAAAAGTGATCATCTGCGAATAAAAACAGGATCACTGGTTTCGATTATATTGACCAAGATTGAAAACAATGAAAATCTCGATGTCCACTTTTTTCCTTCATTCCATTTTTTGTGACAAATTGTTAAATAAATCTCTTGCTGATGCTCATAGTTAATTTTCGTTATAATCGAGGTTATAATGATTGCTTTCTTTGAAAAATTCTGTTTCGAATGAGGTATTTTTTAAGATATAGTATCATGACTATTTTTCATGCAGATATTTAGGCATGATTTTAGAGCCAATGATCTATACAACAGGTATTACAGTAAATTCTCCTCTTTCAAATTATGACAATTGTACAGTTTTCATCGATTATTGACGCGTACGCTGTTGCGGAACAGACTGTAGGTAAAACTAACATAAGTCTTTATAAAGAGGATAAAATAAAATTGAAGAAATTGTGCGAAAACATACTCGTAAAATCTAATGTTAAGCATTTTCAGAGTGACGCTGCGCAGTGGAGCAAAATGATGAAAAATTCTTCAAAACACGATTCCAGCTACAATTTTGAAACCATTTCAAAGTTTTCTTTTTTTCCTTTAATTAATGCTAACTAAATTTAAAAGATCACTCGGGCACGATTATTGAAGAATGTTGTAATTTTTTTATATAAACACTGAAGCAAGCAAGCGAGGGCTTCGCGCACGCGCGCGACACACTATTTCATGTTGTTTAAACATTAAACAGCTCATATCAATCTTTTTTCCATCACCATCTCAATATAATGAAGCACATATGTATTGCTTATGCTGTATTGCAGCGTATCCCTTATTGAACGCCTATACTTTTCAATCCCTCTTTCTCTATCCCATCCTATCCCGCTTATTCACGTCAATCTTTTTCTATACCTGACTATAATTAAGTGCCTATGCCCTATACATTTAGTAGTTTCTTTTCTGTATCATCCTATTTCTTCTCTATCCATATTTTTGTTTTTCAATATAATTAAACGCCTATCCCCTTTAACCCCTTTTTCTCTATTCCAGCCTGTTCCTCATCTATTCCTGTCAATATTTTTTTGCAACACCCACCTCGAAAGTTGGACCTTACATGCCTCTAAAGGCTAAACCACGTACAAAGTAATTCATTGTAGTCGACGCGACTGTCCAGGACAGTGCGATAATAATATTGGCGCATGCACACTTGAAAATATAGTTATTTTCCACAACGGTGACCCGAGACCATTTTCGGAATGATGAGCAATTGTCGTTCAGCATCTTGTTTGCAATGTATTTAATTAATTAAATTTGAACTGATTCATCATCTTTAATAATACGCAAGTTATTCAAAATGTGTGATATTAATGTGTAATCGATAAATAAGCATTTGAAAACCATGAATTGCTGGTTTATTATAAATCGGTGATTGGCAAATTGGCGGAAAACTCGGAGTCCCGGTAATTCAAAAAGTACATGGAAAGTTTTTCTGTTTTTTTATTTTTTTATTACTAAATTAGTAAATACTTCTTATTTTCTTCTACATAATGGTCTATTCCTTTTTTTCAATTTCTATTCCAGTTATCTTAATTTAATTTGCAAACACCCGAAACTTCATTACCGTACTCTGTCCCAACCTCAATCTTTACATCGATAAAATTATTTTCTCCGTTCTTTTGAAGAATATTTTAAAAAGCTTATTGTATTATACTTCTGACCTTTAAAGGAGCAAAAATATAAATTTTGTGCCCATTTTTTATATCAAGTAAATACATTTTATTATAAAAGGTTCAAACCCTGTTCCTCGATTTTCGTTATTTTTTTTTCTTCATTACCATACGAACCTTTTTTGAAATAAAAAATTATAGTTTGAATTGAATTATAAACAGAGAAAAATATTAAGCAAATCGTTTCCTACAAGATTCTATAAAATTAAATTTATAATGTTGACTGCTTTTTTTTAAGAATTCGATAATAAAACTGAAAAACGCATTTTGACAAAACGAAATTCATTGCCGTGCGTGTGTTAAAAATAAAAAACCAATTGCGGATGGGAAAAAAATTATAAAAACCATTATACGAGTATTTCCTTCTCGGCGAAGTCCACTCTTATAATCAGGCGACTTTTACGATAATTTTTTATTATTTATTATTAAATTATTAATAATAATTTCACTGCCAGTTTAATCCCTCAAGTTTACCTTCGGTTTGACAATTACCCAAATAAATAATTTGTTATCAACAATTGTATTGTTATAATGAATAGTAGGAAATTTTGTAATAATTTCGATATGTATTAGGTGGTTTTTGTCTTTAATTCAAGTGAAAGTCATGTACAATAATTCAAAAACAAAATGAATAGTATTTTTTATTGTTATGAAAGTTTCTTAAACTCTGAATTTGTTTATGTAATTTGATTATAAGTGTAAGAAATATATGTTTAGTTATTTGATGTTTGTATATTTTACTTTTAATTGGATTAATGACGAAAATCATTTAATAAATATCCGAAGTAATTAAACAAATCTCCAATTATTGTTATAATAATTCAAGGGTCATTCACAAAAGACCAGTTTTGAAACAGTTAACCAACCGAAAATAGACTAAATTATAATTATTATACAATATTCAATTTCATACGTACCATGTTTCTGTATAAGAAAACGTGTAACCTCCGCCTTAATTCTGTTCTATTTTTAGATTTGAAGGTTCGTCAAGCAAAAGGGCGTAAGTGCCAAATTTCGGAACTTGGTTTTCTTGGTTTAAAGTAATTGTTTTGATCTAAATCATGTCCCTGTAGAAGATTATGGTCCAATTCGATTTTGAAGTGGGTCAAAATCCATGTTTGGTAATTTAAAAAAAAGTAATTACTTTTTTCGCCTGTTCTTTTACGATTTAATAGAGCCAATTAATAGCTCGAAAGAACTTTCTTGTTTCATTTTTTTTTTTTAGTTAAAAGAGAAAAAAATAATGCACTCTTCGTATGTCAATATTTTCGTTTCTGGGGACACGCCGTACGTTTGATAAGGGATTTCCTCGGGGGTGGTTGCTTCTTTCAGGATGTACCTTTCACGGCTTGATAGAACTAAGTAATTGCTCGAAAGTACTTTATCGTTCATTTCGAAATTAAAAATAAAAAAGTTATGCAACTCTTTTTCAGTAAAAGTCGGCGTTTTTTGGGAAACGCCTCTTCTTTTCACAAGGGTCTTCTCAGAGTTGGTTGCTTTTTTCAAAGCGCTCTCTTCAGGATTCAATAGAGACTGACAATACCTCGAAACGTTTTTGTATTTTTTTGTTTCAGATTAAATGAATTAAAGCTAGACAGTTTTTTTATCTTTTGTAAAATTCACGTTTGGCACTTAAGCCCTTTTGCCCGACGACGCGTCATTTATAACTTGCTTCTCGTTATGCGTAATCGTTATAAGTTAACTTTACCCTTGCTACTGGCTAAATGCATGACACTGGCACAGCACATTGACTTGAAAACACATTTTTTTTAAAGAGTACAATTTTAAAGAAAATTGAATGCTGCATCTTTTTTCTCTTTTTAAAAAAGTCGTATTGTTTATAGTTTTTGTAGGAATGGTAAAAGAAGAATTTTTTCCTAACTTAATTTTAATTCTGTTCATTATGTCTTCAACTCGTACTAAAGTGGACACTTTTTGGATTAAATAAAATAAAAATTAAAAGTTAGACTATTGACAACTGTAATTTGGTGATTGTGAATTTTCTTTTGTTAAAGCTCCTTCGGCGGCAACGAATACATTCTCATCACGTGTCTCGCGCTTCGCACTCGATTAAACTATTAAAGTACACTCAGGTGCCAATCCGTGGCCAGCTTCGGGTCTGGTTGGCCAAAATTCGGATCCTATTAAAAATGTAAACACTCAGGGTCGCATATATAATCTCTGAACCCGGCACGTACAAAAGTGTATGCGCAGAGAGACGCGATATACCTAACTTCTGATACGTCGCTGACTTACCGAGTGAAGACCTTGAGTGCCGACTATCAAGGGACGCTCAGAGGAGGAGACAGAAGCTATTCAAGCGTGAACAACCGTGAGGCTGGCCAGAAATGGGATGGCCATGGATTGGCACCTGAGCGTATGTCCAAAACGCGAAGATGTTGAATGATCTATATTATGTTGAACTCTATTATATGAAATTTATGTTATATTAATTTCCGTACCTTCATTTGTCTAATTGATTATGTTTTTCACTTTCATTCCATTTCGTTATTGATAGAAAAAATTATTTTTTACTAAACTTTGATCTGCTATATCTAGATTCGGACGAAATTAGATAATATCTCTGCTGTCCAACGGAAAAACCTAGTGACATTTGTCATAGAGGTTATTTTCCCATGCAGATATGCCTGAAAATTGTCACTATGGCAAATATTACTTAATGACAGCAGATCTGAAATTACATTAATAATCAGATCAAAATTGTTTTCTTTGACTGGCAGTGACAGTGGAACGAAAGTTTCGACCGAGTCCCTGATTTAAAAAAATAATAATAATTCCATAAAATTAAAGGCTATTTAATTAACGAGATTTCGGTTTTATGTGGACAACGACGACGACAGACAGACATCGAAGTAGATTCGATTTTTTCTCAGTCAGTGAGTTCGAAAACGTCGAGATTTGTTGAAATCCGCGAAAGTCAATTTTCACATCAAACCAATACCTTCCCATTGAGATGAGAATGTAAAAATTATTTTCTAAGCTAAAGCATAATTCGTACCACATTATCTTTGAGCGCTTCGTTTATCGAGGGTTGTTTGAGCAAACAAAAACTTCCTGTGGATCAATTGTTCAGAGAAGTATGAAGAAGTTTTCTGTAAAGGGTTTTTGCAAATGCACCAATTATTTAAAAACTATAAAGGATTAGTCTCAAGCGCGCGAATAATCTTGCATACGTTGACGGGACGTCTTGTGTCTTAGGTAAGGCATATGCAGACTGAAGGTAAAAAATAGAAGCATTTCAAAGGATAATATAAGAAAGTTAACATTTAATTGCATATTAAAAATTGTATGTGTAACACGAAATTAAAATATTGAATAGTTAGATTATAACCAATGAGGTCTTTTAAAATCTAATGCTCATTGTTAGTCAGAGACATGTTTTTTTTAAGAGCTGTGACGAGCAGTAGGAATACTACTGTCTCCTGCCCTCCGGCCTCCTGCGTCTCCATCAATGCAGTACCTGCTGCTCGCCCAATCTTCGCAGGACCTACTGCAAACTCCGTTCAGTATTTCTTCTGCCCGCCGAAGTTGCAGTACCCTAATATCCCGATTTGTCGGAATATTCCGGCGAACACCGGCGGCACTCCGGCAGGACTACCTCCTAGTTCCTCCTGCCATAACAATAAAAACACATGTGCTTTCAAGGGGTCAAGTCTTCAAACCTTCTTTAATTAACTTTCATTCAAATATTTTTTACTTTGAGTTCAGTGTAATAGACAATAAGACATTAATATAAGCAATAATTACAATTCAAATTTAATGATGATAAAAAGTTTGTTTTAGGGAAAGAAAATTGTTTTCGAATTTGCAGTAAATTAATGCAGATTATTAATTTAAATTTCAATAATAGGATGATTCTTTTACGTAAAGTCAGAAACGTTGGTTTGACTCGAAGGAACTGATTTAGAATATTTCTGAAAATATTTCCACAAAGTAATACGGTTTATTAATTGGTCATGGCTATTAGCTATAGTTGTCCAGCTATTTAGGACAAATAGCGAAAATCTTCCGAACTTGGTTGACGGTCAGGGA
>JAUMHM010000085.1:50542999-50554951 GCA_032362435.1 Melikaiella ostensackeni
ATTATGATGAGAATGTATTCCTTAAGGCCGATAGAGCCTTAAGTAAATAAATTTCCTTTCTCATTCAAAATCAAAAAGAAATTTATGAATTTGTATATGAAGAAAATATTACAACGAGCGCAAAGCGCGATAACCGAATCGCGCGCCCTAGGCGCGCTCAAACTCGCGAGCGAAGCGAGCTGCGCATGAAGCGCGCGATGAGAATGTGCCCGCGAAGCGGGCAGATTTTTAAAATTATTTTTGTCCCCCTAAAGCAGGGATCTTATGTTTAGTGGTTTATATTGTACCCTGAAAACTTCAGACCACAAAAACGTGCTTGTTTTTGGCGAATTCAATTATACTCGAGTTTGGTCTCCTTATGGCATGAAAATTCCCAGGTTCCAGCTTGATGAGTTTATGGGATTATGCTTTATGGCTATTCTGGGCTATTCTACACGATTGCGAAGAAATTCGTGCTTCAGTTTGACCCATCCGAGTTTCAAAATACCATTCGAATTTCAAAATAAAAAGAGCACGTCTGGCGCAACTTACTACAGAGATGAGTCCTACTATGTGAAGCAAATTACGAACGAGGCAAGTCTCCTCTTTGCCAACAGTGTGCTTATTCCCCATAATGACCAAATTAATCGGTCGATATTTATTATTTTAATAATAAGTTGTTTTCTTTGCCCGAACTTCCGCCTTGCCACACACTGTCCTTCTAGATTTATTCGTATTTTCAGAAATACTTTCCGCATTATTTTAACTGTAAATTTTAAATATGGGGGAAAAAATATCGATCTTAGGACTGACTTAATCACGTGACTCCTGTTAGACATGCCCTTTAATCATAATTAATTTCTCTGTCACGGGCATTTTCCTACTGTCACGAGTGAACGTAACAATAGAATGTGTAGTTTTCGTTTTAATCATAAAAAATAGGACTTCACAATAAAAAAATTTAATTTGTGGGAAAACAACACAAGATATAATAAAATGTTTAATAACAAAATTATTCATCTAAAAAGGGTTTACTAATTGGTTGCTAATAATTTTTCTCATATGACATGTATTTCTTGTTTTAATTTTGGAAAATAAAGTTTAGAATTAAAAATTTTAATTTTTGCAAAAAGCGACACAAGGTACAATAAAATGGTTGTCGCCAAAATTGTTCGCCTAAATTAGATCTATAAATTTGCCTTGGACTATTTTTCGATAAGACGCGTAGTTTTTGTTTTAATCGGAAAAAAGGCTATTAGAATTAACAATCCTAAAATGGGGAAATAAGAGGATACAATAAAATGCTTATCGGCAACATTTTTCGTTTAAAACTGGAGTCTTAGACCTATGTACATAAATTTATATATCAGACATTTGGTATAATAGAGTTTAACATAATAAAGAAAATTTTGCATTTTTGGACATACTTTATTCAAGTGTGGAGTGCGAGACACGTGATGAAAATGTATTCGTCAAAGCCGAAGGAGCTTTAACAAAAAAGAATTCATAATCACCAAATTACAATTGTCAATGGTTTGTCCATTAATTTTAAGAGGTACATGCACAAATGCGAAGGAAATAAGAAAACCGAGCGCGTAGTGCGAGGTAAATATATTATCGAGCGCAAAGCGCGAGATCCGATAGACGCGCGCCCTAGGCGCGCTCGAACTTGCGAGCGAAGCGAGCCGCGCGTGATGAAAATATGCCCGCGCAGCGGGCAGATATTTTTTGAGGCTTCATTTATGGCAGTCGAACTTTGAGGATACCGACGTACAACAGGCAGTTAGAACATTTAAGATCTCGTTATCATAAAACCTTCATCGAACTAATCCAATCTAGCACTTCAAAAGTTATTATTTATTTATTTACATGCATATATATTCATTTGTAACCACTCATATATTTATATTTGTAAATATGTTATGATAAATCTATAAATGCTATCTGCTCTTACGTATCACATACAGTATACGAGATATATACAAAATATGATATATTTTGAGTTCTTCGAAGCTAAATTTAGATATTTGTAATTGTAAAAATCCGTAGACTCTGATTTTTCAACTTCCGAACGTCTTATTTGAAAATTGAGAAAAATAAATATTTTGAGTTCTTATATCTGGCACTGCGTTATTAGCCACATTGCGTAAACCTCATTCCAAGGCTCCTTCCTACCTGATTCGTTGGCTAGATGCCGAGTTGGGCCTACTCTTTCAAGGCAATCTCTGTAGTTCCTTGCTATTTTGGAAAATTCTGATTATATTTACAAAACCAAGTTTATGAGCCTGAAGAAAATTTGTGAGAGCCACTTGGATCTTTAAAAAGTGTTACCTGAGTACTTGTAGAGGGACATCCAGAAGCGTGACTGAGCCTGAGAGTATTTAGTGAATTTCTAGTCAAGCTGTATCGGTAGGGTATTTATGAGCCTTGAAACTATTTATGAGAGCTACTTGAATCTTTGAATGGTGCTACCTGAGTACTTGTAGAGATAAGTCTCAAAAGTTTGACTGAGTCTCAGAATATTTAATGAATTTTTAGTTAACCTGTATTGATAGAGACAACAGAAAATCTATTGGGGCACTGTTTTCTAACCAGTTTGAGTTTTTATTTCGTTTAGATAATGCAATTTGATTTATTTTTAACTTCGAATGTAATTTAAAGCAGATTTGCAGTGCCCTGAATAATACTGAAATATGTAGAGTACTAATGCCCACTTACATTCTAAGTTACAAGTTAATAAAATTGGATCATTCATACAGAATACAAACTTAAATGAGCCAGACGTCAGTGCTCTGATAAATTTCCTGTCGTGTCAAAAAAAATTTAGCGAGATATATTTTTTAGTATAAAAAGGAGAAGGCGGAAAAGAAGTACGGAAGAAATGGATGGTCGTCAATTCGTAAAGTCATAGAATATAATTCGCCCTTATAGTGATTAATAGTCGGATAAATTCACTTTGCTCATTCAGTTTTCGCCAGCCTAATTACTTTGATGTAAACGCTCAGAGGCTAATCCATCCTGTACAGTAAAATTGTACAACCGGTTTTTTGATCTAGGCCCTCAATTTGGAAAAGGTTTCCTTTTAAACAGGAGGAGTTTATCTCTGTTGCATCTTCCACGTTCCGAAAAATCGATTTCAATTCTCCAGTTTTTAATCTGACTTTTTCAAGATTGGATTATTCTAAGTGTCTGAAAAGAGGATTGTAAATCTTTCATCTTCTTTTAGAAGACTATCATTCGTTGATCCCCGACTATCGATACTCCCTATGTCTTCTGCCGTAGCTGAAGCACGATAAGTCGGGAAACGAGACGTTCTATCGGTCTGCGGATTAGGTCGGTCCCTCGATACGACTGCTCTAGGTCTGCACTCCTCTCTCTCACCTTCAACACCACACTTTCGTTCTTTCTCTAGGATAGATAGATAAAGTGATTCGTCCCGAAGACCTGACCTAACCTCTCCCGCGGGAGAATAGAGAGGAAAAGCAGGGTAGTCGATCGTACTGACACGAGAAGTGGAGGCAGCTACTAGCTGTCGCAGCAGCTCCCGATGGTTTAATCTCCCCGGTTTTTCAAACAACCTGAGTGTGAGAAAAGAAAAAAGAATAAAGAGAAAGAGCAGAGAAAGCTAGAGATTAAAAGTAGCAAGAAGGAGAAGGAAAAAACAGGAGACAAAAAAGACAACAAGAGGAAGGTAAAAAGAAATACCAAAAAAAATGAAAGGAAAGCAGGAAGGGAAACTCAGAGAGAAAGGAAAAGGCAATGTCATGATGTCTGTTAAATAGCGGTCAAACATTAACTTAGGCTAAAACAAACTGGGAAATGAAACAGGGTTGGTGTTAAGAAAATAAGGGTTCGAAAGCATGCAGTTATTTTTAGGAGGGACGGCATTAATCATGAATCTACAATTCATTTGTTCAAGATACACGAAGAGACATTCTTTGTCAATTTTTGTTATAACTGACATCATGAAAATGAGTTAGAATTACTTGTATTCCTGTCAGATCTTCGTAGCTTCAGGAGCATCTATAAAATCTATGAATCCGAAAATCTGTAAATTACGTTCAGATTTTTTGTTTTCATTATTCAAAATTTAGAACGCTAAATTAAAGTTACCATAACTATGAGGTAAGAGGACCGATTACGCCTTAACCAACTTTCAGTGGTGAAAAATATAATTTTCTCATTGAATCGATCGTTTAGTGACTTAGAAACCTAATAGTGAGTCATTTTCTTGCATGGTAGGTAACTCGTAATTGTTATTTTGAATGTTTCCTTCATTATTCAGAACGACCGATCCAAACGATATGTCGTTTACGCAAGCATTAAGCAGTTACGCAGTCATGAATTATGGTGACATCGCGAATAAAGTTGCAGATGTCACCGGAAGCAATGAGCCATTCGACATCTTTTTCCACTCAAGAATATCAACCTCCACATTTCTGACTTTATCATATTGAAAAAAATTCCTGGATTGTTCAAGACCTTTGAACCGAATGAAAAATTTACGATTTCATAAAAAAATAATTTTCGGAAACCTACATAAAACTTTTGGCCAGCCCACATCATCCAGTTTTTCAAAGACATCGGCATTTAACTCATATAGCTCGCGATATTGCAAGTCAACACTAGCATGCCCAACCCTATGTGAATATGACTTCCGTTCGGAGATCCCAATGAACGTCAATTATCACGCAGAAGAATGAAATCGCGAAGGCACACGCCTCGTTGAGTTCCTGTAGCTAGGAACCAAGCGATAAATTCAAAAAGCTGTGGGGTAAAAGGTGTCGGAGTAAAATGGGCAGACAATAATGAAGGATAGAAAGAGTGAGAAAACTTGGGGTCGACAGAAACCTGGAGAAACCGGGATACCATTTGCAATGGGGCAGGGGGATGGGGGTCAGGAGGGCTGAAGTAGAAAGACGTGAGGAGAAGAAAGTGTGAGAGAGGGCGCCAGGGGCGGGTCTGACTCTCTCCTAATTTGAAGCTTTCGATAAATTTAACAAGCTCGTCACGAAAGGGTCCTGTATGTCCGGGCAGCTTGCCAGATGCGCTTGGTTCGTCCACACCGCACTGTCGACACCATTATGTCCTGTATTTCAAACGGGACGCTCTCTCGGGACATTGGAACACGCTCGTCGTCAGGTCTACCCCCCTTTTTCAGACTCACATCGTTAGGAAGCTTTCTGGACTCTTCGACTTCCCCTCCCCCACTACCACCCCATCGACTCTCAAAGCATCTACGCTTCGTCCAGGAAAAATCTAAGGATCCTCGACTACGTGTGCATCGAATGGAAGTCTTCAGAAGTCTCCTCTACTCCCAATCTCGAGTTTGTTTCGATTTCCTCTGAATATTTTTGCAAGATAAATTTTGAATATGGAGAATACTATAAAAATTGAACCCGATATGGTAGTATGTACTTATTCACAGCAGATGGCATATTTGACCAGAGCGATCCCCAATATGTCTTACTATTTGAAATCCAAACTGTAAGGACAATCCCAATTTTTTGTTTAAATTAGTAAAATTGACGTAATGAAATATCTTTTTTATCGCACCCCCATCATAAGTACATTTCTGGCGTCTACAAACGATCCCTAAAACAGTATTAATATGCCTAGGCCTTTGAGCGGTTTTCTTTGGGTCCTAGGCTTATAATGTATTAACGTATTGTGATCTGATAGGTTAACGAATAGCTGTATCACACTTTATCGGACGATGAATAATTTACATTGTCGCCGCACTTTAGCGCTGGCAAACCACATGACATTTGTGTTGAATAGTTGACAACACTCGTTCGGAGAAGGTTATGAGACTCCAAAATCGCACTTATGATTGTGTTGTGATAAAAATACTATACTTGTATGACACATAGCCCCTATGTGACATTTCTCCCTCGTGTGATTGCAATACTCGCCAGAACCCTTGGTTTTGTCTCATCTTCGCTTCACCTCGGCTAAACTTCAGACTCTGGCTCGTATTGCAACTTCACACGAGAAGAAAGTGCCACTTAGGGTCCTTGTATCATAAGAAACTATTTTATTCTTTTATTGACACGAATGCTTTCTTTTTTGTTTTAGGTAAGTTCAACTTGTACATCACAAAGTTAATAATTTATATTGCCATAACTACCTAAACCATGTTTCCTCATATAATCCCTGTTCATAATTATATCTATGAATACGAAACCTCTAAGGCAGAAAGATCACGATACCGATCACAATCTTCGAGTTTACCACAATTAAAGCGACGCCCCAAGACACAGGCCTACTATTTCTAACAAACTGTCTCGCAGACTGTTAAACGGTCTCAGTCTTTAAACGCCTTCGATCAGGGTAAAGAGAAGAAGGCTGAACAGTGGTTGTAAATTGTCTCGGTAACCGAACGAGTTGAATTCCCAGAGCGCTTCTGAGTTTCGAGATAGTCATGACAAGAAGAAGGAAGAGTAGAAGTGGAAGGACTTACATGCGTGTTTAAGAAAGATATAAAACGAGGATGATAAAAGGTAAGGAGAAAGATACTTAGAAAGTAGTACATATATGGTATTGAGAGGAGAAAAGAGAGAGAAAGTCGATCGAAGAGTGGGAGAGAGAAAGGAAGAAGTCGAAGAGCCTAGCACCTAGCTCTACTAGGCGTTTCACATGGTAATCCTCTCATGAATAACCTCAAAGGGCCGCACACGCGAGTCTGCATTACTATACTTGAGCACGCTTACACATGCCCTTACGCATTCACAGACTCGAATGCGAATTCACACAAATTCTACGAGGAGTAAGACGTATCGCTTCCCACTAGTGACAAGCGCCTACCTTCGCTGCGAGATCTCTCTTCTGCTATAGCTGCTATGTAGAAGCTGAGGCTTAGTGACAGGCTTCCTTTCGCAGGGAAATAATGTAATTATAGATGCCATTGGCCGCCTACAACTTTAATCGAACTCACCTATCAATGATCACGAACTTAATCATCATATTCAAGAGAATTTATTGAAAATGTCGTGGAACATCATAAGATCTTCAGATAGTTAGTTAGTATCATACAGTATACCGTAAAGTTTCTTTGTTGACTGTCAATTATTAATTTTTTATGCACTTTTCCGCTCTTTTCTTTTTTGAGATGAACTTTCAGTTTGACAATCTTTCTCCCACAGTATTCCTTCTCAAACTGCGATGTTTTATCTTTAATCTATTGTACAAAAAAATGTTTTTCTTTTGTACTATTTCTAAACTATCTTCGTTCTTAAACTTATCCATCAATTTTGTTCTTATTTCCTTACAACCATGGTCCTACTTTTACCATACTTGCGAATTAACTTTAAAGGAGCAGGATGAAAAAACGAGAAATTTTCATCTTCTATAAAATTCCACTAAAGTTCTGCGTCTCTTAAGTTTAAGATGACTTCGTTTCTTCTTATGTATCAATAACTTACGAAATGATATTTTTTAAAAAATTTTTGTGCTTATCTTGAAGACAAGTCTCCGCTGAATATTGCTAATATATTGATAAAATTTGAACATTTTTTCTCTTCAAAGGGCAATGCTTCAAATTTAAACTTAAGATATCGTGAAGTTTCAAAAAATTCTTACACCAAGAAAATATTGCTTAACATATTATTTGATTAATAATATTGATTGAGATTGTATAGAATTCTATTGAATAAGTTTTTCAAAATGTTTGTTTCGTAACTAATTGTTATAAATATTCAATTCCCCACAGCATTTCATTTTCAAGTTCAACTGCCAGTCCCTCAAAGTATAAAATTTGTGAAATACACTGAAAGTCCCTAATAAGTCAGTCTGCAATATGTCCTTCCTAGAATTTTACCAGCTCGCATTTGTAGGCGACGGAGTCTCAGGGGATGAGCGGGAAGTGTTGCGAGAGCTGTGGCGCTCAGCAGTTCTGTAGCTATGAAGCGGACAGTCTGAAAACTCGCGTGCATATTTCGCATTTATTTTCAAATACGTGTGGAAAATTCTTAAATCATTAATTAGTCTTCAATATTCAAAAAGTTCCATACCTTATAAGAACAAAAATCTACATTTGTACAAAATTAGGTTAATTAATATTATGTATTTTCACTGGAAATAGTTCATACTGACCTGATTTTTGACATTGGAGCCGCTCCGCCATATGTCCAAGGCCATTTTAGGCAAGAACCAAAGTCGGACTTTTATGGGACTTTCAGTGTATTGAAAATATGTCATCAATATCTCTCTCTATTCTGAAAATATCTTACCGCCGCTGTGTCAGGAATTCTGAGGAGGCCCTACAGAGCCTCCAACAAGGGGCTCCAGAGCCTCCCACGAGGCCTTCTACAGCCTCCTATGAGGGCCGCCAGAGGCTCTTCGCAGAGCCTTCAAAGCCTTTCACGAGGGTATCCAGAAACTCACACGACGGCCGCCAGAGCCTCCTACGAGGGCCTCTAGAGCCTCCTACTAGGGCCTCCAAAGCCTCTTGCGAGGGCCTTTTGAGCGTGCCTTTTAGAGTGGAATGCCCAGATATCACCTTTTAGAGTGGTATCTCCAGATACCACCTTTTTCCCTCCATTTTTTCCCTCAATAAGATTTGTGAACCGCGCTGTGTCAGGAATTGTCCCATGCCTTTCATACCCTCTATTGCTAAGCCCTCAGGTCCTCACTTGTAGTCTCCTAGGGCCACCTGCCCAAGCATCCTTCAGTGTAATTTTCAAGCCCTTAGGTCCTTCCGTGCAATCTACCAGGGTGTATCATCAAAGTCCTAAGGTCCTCAAGATCTAAGGTCTAAGCAAGGTCTAAGATAAGTTAGTGAGAATTTTTGATTTAAAAGAATTAAGTAAATAAAAAACAGTAAATGAATAAAAGGCTTCAGAAATTTTTAAAAGTCTTTTTCTTTTCATACCTTCAAAATTCTCATTTTATGATTTATTTGAATGCTCAGTGAAGTTGGAAAAAGAACGACATATCATCACAATCAAACTTTGTCTCAATTGTTGATACGCTTCATGTTGCAGTTTCCGACATCATTAAAAAATGGAGTTGAAATAAAAAGATCTCGCCAGCACTTTCTCAAAAATTGAGACCCTTTTTGAAGGCCTATAATAATATAACTATAATTTGATAAAAAGATGGGGGGTTGGCGCACGGAGCGCGCAGGGGGGCGATGCTCTCCCTAGTACTTTGGAAACTTACCTCCAATATGATTTCGTTTAATTTTCGGGAAAAAGTTGTTAACTTCAACTGAACAAAATCCACAAGAAAATGCTCATTATAACATTGATATTCTAGGGTTTAATAACTTATTTTAAGGTGACATGAAACTTTCAATTGTTATAGATATTGAGCTTTGCGTACAGATAGAGTCGAGAGTGATTAAGCCAATTGAGTTAGAATATTTTAATTGCATTCATAAAATCAATGTACTTAATGTCTAGCTTCGTAAATTATGGATTTCGCATAAAGCATTCACGCATGAATGTAACGTAAAATACATTCAGTTTCATGAATAGAGTTTAATGTTATACTCGATTTATGATTGACAGTTCGCTCTATCTGGTTTGACACTGATTTACATCATTTACTAACGCATATTCAATGTTATAGACATGTTTTTGGTGTTCCGTATCATCAAGTATATTGAGAAAGAGCAAACATGAAAAATGTTGAAAAATGTATATGACACACCATATTTCCATAAAGCGTCGATGTACGAGTACATGCGAACTCAAAAAGTATTTTGCTGATATAAAATCCTGATTTAAACATCTATATTATCTTTATTTATTTCTCATAAGCTTATCTGATGAAGAGCATGTGACTAGGGGGATAATAATAACGGATAGCCGTGTTAAATGGTGTGTAATCAATTAGAAAGGTTTAGTAACGGAGGGTGGTTTTCAGTAAGGATTAAAGGGTAGGATAGGAGGAATGACGATTAGCTGGCAAGGCACCTTCATAGTAGTTTATGACTGCTATCGAATGCCCTAAACAAAAAAATAGTGGGTAATGATGGGCTGGGAGGGAGAGGGAATAGCAAAGGGAATGGATGGATGTCTGTACTGCAATGGAGATGGAAAGCGACGAGCAAAGCGTTCTTTCACATGCTAATCCACGAGACTCGCTACGTTCATGAATACCTTCGGTCAAAGCCGAACTCTGGGTTCACTGCAGTATAAGGTACTCTCTCTTTCTCCCTTTATCTCTCTTCCTGTTTTGGAAATTCTCTCTCTAAAGTTCCCTTCTTCATTTCTCCAAGAGTCTCCAGCAAGAAAGGTTCTGGAGAAATGGCGGCGCTTTGTGTTTCGAATTTGTGCAGCGCCGCTTGCCGTGTTCCTTTACGAGGGGTGATAAGTCAGGAGGGTCCTTCTTCTTCTACATTTTGCTTCCTACTTCCGCTCAAAATCTATCCATCTTCTTGTCTCGTTTTCCGTCTCTCTTGCTCTCTATCCATCTCTTCGGTCCTTAGAGTTACCGCGTGTGCCCATGGAAATTACGCGATCCTATCTGCCTCGCGACGTCTACGTTGACGCGTGCTCCAACTACTTCGAATGTATTTCCTTAAATAGAATTCCTGGATAATTACTAAGTATTTTTAAAAATTTTATCCAGGGGTATATTCGGAACAGACTCGAGACTTCCTAATAATTTACTTTACACTTTGGCTTCTCAAAAATGTTTTTAAAAATCTCTGAAGGGTGAATATGTATGTAAAGAGAGGACACCGAAATCGGTAGTACAGTAACACGATGATTTTCCTATAGGTTTAGAAGTATCTATATACTCTTTCACCTTGAAATGATCTTCTTGACATTTTGTACAATATTGCAACACTGAAAACTTCTTTCACAACGATTTCACAGAAAGGTCGAAAGGGCCAGGAATTTAGGGTCAGGTTCCTTTCAGAGAAATACCAAACATTTCCCACTGAAAAAGAGGAAATAGGCTAGGTCGGCAATTGATTACAGAGAGTTAAGCTCACGTTGTGGAGTGAAAAGCTCGTGTGTTCCTCAGTAAATAAATAAAAATAAAGAACGTAGCCAGCTAAAAGTAAAAATGTCCCGACTCGAAACTTTTTTTTCTCTCCGCCGCAGACTCGAAAAACGCCGCGGTCGTTCAATTTCGTACCGCGGGCACCGCGGTAATTGTGACCATGCTCGGCTGGCTCGTTTCGGAGAATTTAGTTTCTGGTTCGCGGTATGGAGGACGTGAAACTGGTGACTAGGGAGCGGAGGTGTTGGGGATGCGTTGCAAGTGGTGGTTCTGGGAGTTCTGCTACTGGTGGTTTCGTATTGGTGGACGGTATAAAAGGGATGGTGATCCCACGTGCTGCACTCCCATGCATAGAGAGGGCTCATGTTTCCCTAATGCAGCCCGATAAATATTTAAGCATAACGTAATCGGTCGGATTATACTGAGCGCGCAACCGTAACGCGCTTCGATGTCCTTTCACGGCTCGGAAATGGCACCTTTCGTAATCCCCCACGAAGCCGCTTGACGATTATACCTATGATAAGAGGATATAAGGCGCTACACGGCGTAGCAAATAGTGAGCACCTACGATACTGCATACAAACTCAACCACTTCACATCCTCCCAATTATATCCTACACGTTGCATCAATAAAAGAAATTGAACCCATTTATACCCCTAAGGGTGTATTGAATTGCTAAACATGCTCCAAATTGAATCTCATTTATCTTAATATGCTCACAGTCTCACACCCTTCATATCTGCAAATTATTTTCCCTATTCCAGTCTAGATTCCTCTTACCGACACTTACCGACGTATACCAACATCCAAAAAATGTGAGAGTTTGGGTTCATGCTAAAAAAGCCTGTATCATTAATTAATATCTACATTTACAAAATACAGAATTTTGCTATCGGATGTATATTTATATTCCTTTTTCTAGAAGAAATGTTTTTCCTCTACCAGAATGGGTGGTGGTGGGAGGAGGCATGTAGGTACCTGTTTGTATGGGTGGGTTTTCTGTAAACTTCGTG
>JAUMHM010000085.1:50557894-50576864 GCA_032362435.1 Melikaiella ostensackeni
TGCATGTTAATAAATTTAAATTAAAAATTTGTTTGTAGAAAGTTTATTTACTTCAGTCCCACTGCTGGGGGGGGGGGGGCGATAGCCGTTTCGCCACCATTGTAGATCCGTGCCTGCATATAACGGACCTGGGCTATAGATCTACCTCACGTGTAGCGGGATCGACGACGAAATTTTCTCGTTTCCAGGATCCTTATATAGTTCTACACCAGGTAGAGGAGTCTGCAGAACCTCGTAGCTTGTTCTGAGGAATTCAAGCTGTCGGCATCTCAGCAATGCTTGAAATGGAGAGGTTAAGGATGCTGGTTGGCAGCAGTGAAAGATGGCGGACGATGGCGCGACTATTTGAATTCTGCCTATAATTGAAGTTATACAAATATGAACGAATCGAGCCGTGGAGCATCGTGCGGTCCCTGAAGTTCTAGAAATCCATTTATTTTATATTCATGATATGACTCTTGTGCATTGCAAAATTTGCAACGTCACATTAGTCATAGCGAAAAATTTAAGCTTGACGTCAATCAAAAAAAAAAATTTATCATAAGGAAGTATTACACGCAAGTGTCGGAGCAAAATCACCTTATATTTTTAACTTCAAATCTCGTGTTTATCGAATTGAGCACTTTGCATATTAAGAATTGCAACATGGAAAAGAGGTTGGAGCACAATAGGGAAAATTTGAAAGGATTAAGTATGCAGGTGCGGCATGACAAGTCAAGTTTTGGTCAGGAGGTCCGCGCAAATCTCGAAATCATATTATATTCATCGTGAAGCTATAAGCAACCGGTAGAAGGCCAGGCGATTAATTTCAGAGTGCGATTTATAATGGAGCGCCATCAATCACAGAGAATGTAAGGTGTAACATAACCTGGCTATATGTAGTCTTCACAGCCGGTATCGCGAAACCAGGACACTAATTAATTTCTGAAAATTATTAATCGCAATAAATCTCATTTATCTGGCTTAAGCTTAATGTTAAAGTACAAAGAGCATGAATAAATGGAGAGAGAAAATTGTGAAATGTAAGAGTGAAGAAAAATATATGTTCTCTAAGCTCTATCATGCTTGTTAAAAAAACTTACGAATTCTTTGGACCAAAAATAAATTTTCTAACTGGCAATTCGCAATTACAATATTAAAATGAAAGAATAGATATATATTCAAAGCCAGAGAAATGTGAGAATTTCAAAACGAACGTAAAATAAATGAAGGGCGAGAATTCAAAAGGGCCAAAGCGCCAAATCGAAAGTTTTACAGAACGGCGAAAAAACGTTCGCATTTCACGATTTTTCAATGAAAAAAATTGAAAATGCAGAAAATTCTTCCTTTCACTAGGGCACGTTAGAATCCCAAAGGACACTTTGTTAATTCGAAAATTGTTCGAGTTCTGAGCCTCAGAAAGTCAGCCGGGGCCTAAGTCGAGGGGTGCCGTGTAATCGAAAGGGCATAACACAACGTTCAATCTCGCGGATATTCGTCGCGACTCGTGACGCCTGGACGCTTTCCCGGCCATCCTATCTTTTTCCGCCATTTCCCGTCGCAGCGCGTTGATTCTCGTTCTAAATTTATTAAAAAACTTTACTCTACAATGCCCCGGTTGCACTTTAACTAAATTTGTTTAATAAATAATATATAATAATATATATATATAATAATATAATAAAATAATAATAAATAATAAAATACAAATTCTCCATAAGGCACAATCTTCACTCAGGGCCTTTTGATATCTTGGTACCCCTCGACTTAGGACTTTTACGATTTTCAATAATTTTTTTGACAACAGTGCATTGTTTTTTTTTTAAACGTAGCCGCATGTGGGGTTTTTGATGGAGAATTGAAAAATGCAAAAAAAGTTTTTTTGAGAATGTGGCGCTTTGGCCCTTTTGAATTCTCGCCCTTCAAATGTAGGGTCATTTTGTGCGTGGTTTACATTTCTATAGTACATACATATATGGAGGAACAGAATGTATCAATGAGCAAGTATTGTGTATTCTACTGGAAAAAATGTAGCTATGTGAAATCTGATACGCAGTGAAAACAAACAATTTTGATCGTTTATGTCACTCCCAGTACTCGCTATTCTGTTATTCTGATATTTACCTGCAATGTGTAATTGATGATTGTGCATTCGCTGACATTTTATCCTATTTTCAAGGATTGCATGGAAATAAAAATCTCAAACTGTAATTTCTGATTCAACTGACAGCGAAGAAAAAACAATAATTGGAAAACTTGCAAATATCATGAGCTCTTTAGAAGTTTATAATTAAATACTGAAATACATTTAGCACTTTTCTGGAAATTGAAATACAAGATAATAAATGACCTTATAATTTAATTAAAAATCTATTCTAGATTCCCTCAACAATCTTTCAAAATTGTGAAAATGAATAGTTTTTAGGTTATTTTCTAAAACGAATGGATTTAGATTATATTTCACATTTTTATTTGTGGCATGTTATCATGCGGAGTTATTGCTCGTGAAATATTTTCCCTTCGTATCATGAATCATGATAATAAAGCCGTAACCAAGCATAGAGGAATATCATTGTTTTTAATTCTAGCGTGAGGATATGATTTAAGTATTCGCTATTCAAATAGCTCTTTTGTTCCGCGAAAGCTCGTTTTTGAAAAGATGACCAACTCTGATTTTTCACATTTTTGCTCAGTGCTTTTAAAAGCGTTGATGAACACATACACCATAAAGTATAATTAGCCTGCTCGGCGTTGATTATCCATTATTTTACGTTATCTCTGCGTCGTTTCAGTCTCGCCGAGTTTAGAATAGATGGTTTTCACCTATAGCTAGCCTTATTTTGTAAGCAAATAATCACAACAGCAGGGAGAGTAAATCCATTAGATGATTTACTGAAACGATATGTCAGGCAAAAATATTTTGTGTACATATTATGCAACATGCGAGGTCGATCATCGACCCTTCAAGCAACTTTTCGTGAAAGTAGAGTGACTGCTCCACATCAGTGGTGTAACGCGAATTTTTCGATATTTTATCAATTTTCGGGGCATAAAACGATTATAATTTGGACTGTTTCCATAATACTTACCAAAGGAGAAAAAGTGGAAAAGCTTTTTTTTTGAAAAAAATTCTATTTTGCAGAATACAGTTTACAGACATTTCTTAAAGTACTCTTTCAATTCGGTGCCAAGAATTTGAAATGAGGAAATAAGAATTATATCTTATACACATGAATGTTTCAAGCTTTGGTTCAGGCTATTTCACAATATGCTCCAAGATGTCGAGGGATATAACAGATTTAAGAAGATATCAATAAAGTTTAAGTGAAAGAATGATGAATATTTCAACAACTTTCCAAATATTGATATGTGTGGGAGGATTTATAATTGTGGAACCTTAGAATTGGGAGATTTCATGATTTTCTAAAATTTTAAAATAAAAAATTCACCAATTTGGCAAAACAATTTATAAATCTGTAAAATTTCCATTGCAAAATTATCTAATCTTACGCCACTGTACGTTCCCCTATCTTTATAGGGCAACTTGAATAATCTGGTCGTAACTTTTCTGTTGCAGGTAAGCAAAGCACGACTCGAGAATACAGGTACTTTCGTCGAGTCATCATCTGTGGTAAGGTAGTTAATTGCATGCATGAAAACGAATATCACTATTTTTCCCTCCGGTTTCCTTGTTTTCCGGCAAAACGCGAATCAGAGTATTAAGGAACACAGTTCTTCTTTTATTGTTTATTCTATTCGCGGATATATATTTTATTTCGAATCGAATTTTTATTTTCAATTCTAACGTGTTTCTAAATACAGGAGATATAATCTAAAATTCGTGTTATAATCGTTTAAATAAAAGATTAATTAAAAACTTAATACTGCTTTTATAAAAGGGGTTTTTGTTATTTTTATATGCTCAGCCATCGTGAATGCAAACATGTGCTGATATCGCGTTACATATAACATTTACGTGGAGTTTACCTTACACCCTCTCAACCCAGTGCGGATCGTGCTTAACGGTCCGTAATGTCGTAAATTGATAGTAAATGTCACATCTGGATTGTAGAATGAAAATGTCGTTTCTGTGGAAAGCTTCTCTTCGCTAGTATATTATTTCATAGCTTCACGAAAGAATTTAAAAGCATCATTAAAAAATGACGTTCATATAAATCAATCTCTGTATCTAAGTGATTATATATTTTTCAAATTCAATAAATAGAATCAGTAGCTTCATTTTTTCTTATTTTACTAATTGAAGTACTTAGTAGAATTTTAACGTTGAGAAAGAAACAAGCTGTTCTTTACAGACAGATCACATACACTGGAACCTCTGTTCAAATACCCTCTATTTTGCGCCTTCCGAAAATTTCAGCTGGCTTGATGAGGAGGTCCAAGGGGTTGAGAAAGAGGTGCGTGAGCTCAGCGGATTTGCGTCATTCCCCCTGTCTGTTTACATCGTAGAAATTCTTGGAAGAGCCTTATGGTCGTAGTAAGCCATACCCGAGACCCCCTCTAAATAGAGGTTCCAGTGTAGTTATAAATTATAGTTAATTATTCATTCTTCAAGACGCGCTTTTCATTTCATTAGTTGCACGTCACTATCAATTGGTGAAATTTTATTGCTAGAGATAATTTTCAAAACGGGACATAATTGGATAAATGCATTTTTCCATTTGCTAGGTAAGTAAATTTCAAGTATAGTAGGATATTGTTTGTGGAAGGAAAATTTGAAAAACAAATTGAATGAATTGATTGATAGCTTTTGTATTGGTGAACGCATTACTATTGAATAATGTGAATGAAGTGATTGGATTTTTCGTTTTGAAACGTGAAAGGAATTTGAAATTTTTCTATTTCGAATCATCTTTTCCCGCTCGGTTGAGAATTGGACAAACGGATGCATTCGACGGGTAACTATCAGACAATCGATACATCGCACTGGTTTCGTTGTATCTCTCAATTTCGGTCGCAGCTTCGTGAATACTGAATAGTCTGGAATGCCCGTCAGTTCGAACCGAACGGTTCCAGGAACGCAGCCTGGTACAGAAGCGACATCGAAAACCTCCTATTCGTTTCTAAAATCGACCTACACGCGATTCTCGACTGCAAGTGAATTCCATGAAGCTAGCAAACGACAATTTCTATACCCTCATGTGGCTGATATTTTCATTAAACGATGAAATCGAATTTTCAGGTATCACGTTTCTCTTCAAATCAAAATTCATTTTCAAAACTGAAAAATCTTTTTAATTAAAAAAATGGAAAGACACGTTATCTTCTAATTGAAGTCCAACAAAATTGTTAGATTCTTAGAATCAAAAGCTGTTTTCAGCTTTTGCAGGATGAGCGGTTCTTTGGGGTAATCAAAGTTTAATTCAGATTCAGCACTCTCTTCATTTGCAAGCACAATCCGAGCTTTAATTAAAGTGCAGAACCACTAAATATGCATCTGTGGTAGTATATGTATGCAGCCTAATTAAATTTATTTGGATCTTTAGTTTTAAGTAAAAAAACGAAATTCGGGTTGAGATTTTTGATATCAGAAGAATGGTCAATTGCTTCATTATAATTATCCAACTTTTGTTATTTTCTAAGATTTTGTAATTGGAAGTTCAGAGATTCAGAATGGAAATTTCGAATTGTTCTACATTTGTCGGCAAGAAAGTTTGCTTAACTCATTCCTTAGGAGAAGCTTTGACTCTCCACATTAACCTTTGATAGCTTGACCACCCGTGTGCAGATAAGTTCGTCTTCTGTTCGCTCTCCACTTATTGAAGTTTCCTCCTACCTCCTGAATCTCGCGTGCCTTCGGCAGATTGGTCGTTAACTCGAATCAGTCTATTGTTCTGGTCTACTATTGGATCGGGTTTTCTCACAATACCATGCGAATATCGACTCATTGTCCCAGAGATTATCTCCTTGCCTAGCGAAAGGTCGTTGATTGTAATCATAACCTCCAAAGGATTCGACGTCAGCATAGTTTGGCATACATTTGGGGTTCCTTCTTGTTGATTGCTATAACTGTTTCTGCAGCTTAATGCTTTGAAAATTTAAACAAAAAACTGTATTCGTATTCGCTTTCAAGTAATAAATAATCATCGCCGAAGCAGCGTCAGAGTAACGCCCCATTTTTGGCCTTCGATCGTCATACTTGTTCCTGCCGCTATCTCTAATTCAAACTGCCGTTTCCGTATAGAAATTGCAAATACCTGAATTCCAATTTTTCCAAAAATTTTTAATCCCCTTCAATCCTAGATTTATGGATATTGGTTAGAGGAATTTGCATGTCTCCTGAGGAGAATAGAAGTAGTAAAACCATAGTGGGTCGTTCGTAAGATTAATGAGTAATCCGAATCGATATTGTGGTAGAGCATTGTTGCAAGGAAATGCAGACTGGTGCATGAGGTCGAGTCAAAATTGGTGAAATGGTGTCCTTGAACAAGTATTGCGCCCTAATCTTTCCTAGCTTACGACCAGAGGACGTGGCCGAAGCAGATTAGAACAACTTAGTTTGAGAATCCCATGAATTTCCAATTATCAACTTGGTGCCGGCGTTCCACCTATTTCCAGTTCCCTCTGCACCGTGGAATTACCCCCTTCCTCGTAGTGTTACAGCTAGTCTTCTCGTAGAGCAACCAATCATTTCAATGACCCACCCTTGCAATAACTGTCCGCATTGCTTCCAAGCTCTACCCTCCGACGTTCCGTTGTCCCAATCCCTCGCCTCGCTCTCCGAAAGAAAATACTATATCAGCAACTTGTTCCAGAATGACACATAGTGTATGGGTACTCCAGTTAGCGGAATGCATTCATACTTGTCTGGGGAAAGAGATAGTTTTGGGACCATCTGATTCATGGTGGAGGTCACGTTAAGATCTATTTCAAATGTATGATAGATGATAAAATGATTAGAGATGAGTATAAAAAAGCAAAACACTATTTCAAAAGTCCTATGCTATTCTGTTTTTGATACTTGAAGCGATTTAACTGATTCAGAGACGACTACATCATAATAATAATAAAGAAGTACTTCTCTTTCATTTTCCCGATGCTTGATTCAATCTGCAGAAATGAATAAAAATATGAATTCACTGTAGAGCCGGGCACACAGAAAGGAAAATTACGTTGATTGGGTCGAGTCCGATCGGTCAATGGTGCCCTCGATTATCCTTTCCAATTTCGTTCGATGTTAGAGCACCGGTGAAAGATAGGGAGAGGTTAGTATATACTCCAAGGAAATAATGTAATTGGACAGCCATACGTTCGCAGTACTGCTTTCAGGTTCTCGATAAGTTTCATTAATCCGATGCGAAATGGGATGATGCAGCTTAAACATCGATTTGGAACTCGAAAGAAGAGGAGATAGGCTGGCACCATGTATCTAATCCCGTGCATGCTATCAGTTTCACTGTCTCTGAAATGAAATTAAACAATCTAAAGTATCTGCATTACCTTTAAATTATTTTTAAAATGTTCCTAAAACTATTATTAGCAATTTAATTTTGAATATGGTTACGAACATTATCCAGTATGTTAATAAATACATGATGACTCTTTTAAGAATGTGGTTTTGCGAAAGGCTCAAGTTTCAAGTTTCTTGCCTACTTCTCACGAGAGGTTTTCTCCCATTCTACTGATGGCTTTAGATCTCCTTGGCTATTTTCGATTTGAGTGGGATCCTTATTCTTCGTAAAAGGACCGGAAAACTTTTTCAATCCAAGATTTCTCTCCCCTGTTCTTTCCATTCTGGATGTGATATGTGCCCAGATTCGTTCATGCTTGGCCACTTGATCGACAGGTCGATTACCGTTTGAGTGTTTTTTAGCATGAAATCAGCTTCGTTACAAAAAAGTGTCATCGCTAAAAAACGCTATCACATAGAAACTTCAGTCTGCTAATTCAAAACATAGGTAGAAATAAATGTTGAAGTTTGCTTTTGAAGAAAGATATAATAAATCATTATTTAGAGACGCCCATAAAGCTTTACTCGGTAGTAAGATCAAGTTTTTTTAATAGAAATACAATTAACTATTTCATTTTAATCAACGACTTTGTTTTCAAGGCCATTAACTTTTGCCCTCGATTCGACTCAATTTGGTAACGTCTAATTGCGTTTAGTGTCATTGGGCTGATTGGTTCGAGAAAGCGGAAGTCAATCCCTTTCCTCATCAATGGAGAAGGATTAAGAAGGGTCAAAGCTGAGATTTCGCAAAAGAAGGCTGAAGGATCGAGAGAGTGGCTTCTATCTTCTCGAAGCTGCTCTCTCTCCCTAAAGAAGAGAATGGACGGTAAACACTTTTGGCCTACCGCCATGGTAGCCACGAAACGAAAGTAAGGGACAAAAAGTAGATAAATGGCAGCTGGATTGGCGAGGGAGGGCTAATCTATCACGCCCTGGGGGTGTGTTATTGACAGTGCAAGAACTGTCTAACGCTCGCTGCCTCCCTGTCCACCACCCTCCCGATTGCTGTACCTCTTCCTTCCTTTCTTGACCATTTCGTGGTCTATCATCCCTCTTGTTCCATGTCTTCTTCCTCATATAAGATATCTTCTTCCCTTCCTCTTCCCTCTTTTTCATGATTTACTCTTTTCCCACCCTCTTTTTCTGAAAGCGGATTCCGTGGATAATCGAGGACGTTAGATCCCACCAAACTTTCGACAACAAAGCCTCTTCTCAAATCACAGAGACATCTATTTAGAAAAGGTTTTAATGAGGAGCTTGAAGAGTATTAATTATTGTGTTGAAAGTGGCAATAAGGAGCTGATGAATTATTTAGATGATTTGGGTATAAAACTTCTTAAGAAATTTTGACTTTTTTGGTTACATTTTGTTGACCAGCTTAATCAATTTCTTAGTCTTAAAACTGTCTGATAACACTGGTAGACAAACTGTGACTCTTTCATCCGCGGAATGAGAAACATAATTACCGAAGTATTTTCTCACGCTGAATTTGAATCTTTCTGCCACTTTTTTCAAAAAGTCTTATTTAAGAGATATTTTCTATTCATTTTTTTCAATAAAAATTGCCTAATCTTAGTTCAAAACAGGAGACTACCCGAAACTTCCTGTTTTGACAGATTGAAATGAAATTGAAAACAAAATGGTTATAACGTCATATTCGATTCGTTCCCCTTTTAATATTTGCATACGGCACACATAGAATCAAATGAAATATCGTTTACAATTACGCGTAATTAACAAATTTCATCACAATTTAGGTATTTTGAATGACGTAACCCAAACCGAGGATTTTAAACAAACTATAGGTGATTTCTTCGTTTTCTTTGATAAATAGAATTAAGAAAAGAAAGTCATTCTGGCTTTAAGCGTTCTTAAAAAATTGTAAAATTTCAAAGGGGTAAAAGTGACAGGAAAAAAACACTCCTTCACCCTCCTTGAGAATTCATAAAACTATAAAAACAGATCGAGAAATTTCGGGAAATAGCTTAAATAAATGCGTGAACCTTAAGCTTTGACCATAAGTCAAGAAAAATAAAAGGGCATTACTGTAGGGAATGTCAGGAACGGCTTTTTATTGGAGCATCATTGCCCGTACTTTCCACACGAAGTTGGAAATGCACTCTGTGCTCCACTCGGAGTGAAAAGTATATGGTATTCCAATAAAAAAGCAGTTTCCCGTTCGCGACGACTCTACAGTAATGCCTTTTTATTCTCCTTTATTAATGGTCAAAGTTTAAGGTTCAAGCTTTCAGTTTAGGGTTTTCACCAAATTCTTCGATTTCCCTTTAGTGTTTTATGAATTTTCGAAAAGGCTAAGAAGTGTTGTTTTTTCCGTTATTTTTACCCCTTTCACATTTTACTATTTCAAGAACGGCAAATGCCAAAATTTCCACAAAAGAATTAAATTATACTAAGTATCTACTCAACGGGAGTTTTTTGGGAAAAAATGGAAGACAGATTCGAATTTAGTGTCAAAAAAGTCTTCAATAATAATGTGTCACATTGCACAGATAAATAGATCAAATTTTGTCAATCAGCGTAATTTGTAGTGTTATCTTTATAACTGAGAGATATTTTTCTTTAGTAGAAAACACGTATCAATAAGCCATTATATCACTAAAAGAGTTTAAACATTTCGTTAGGCTACATTCATATTTTGTTTTACCATATATTAATCTATGAATAAAGATTTCTCAGCTTAGAACCGTCCTAACAAAACTGAGCCAATTACGTAATAAAATTCGATTCCTGGCTCGCAAAAATAAAAAATGGATGTCAATTGATCTGGGGTGGGGCCAAGGTTGCAAGAAAGATTTGTTTTCGGAACATCGCGGGTATTGTCGATGCGATTTAGATTGCTTTGTCGTTGGGTATCGAGTTGTGTGCTATGCATGAAAGAAATCTGTTGACTGAACATGTTCGTTCGACCGAACAGACCACACAGCACACATTCCAGGTAGAGCAGTGCATTGGCGAGGGAGTAAGATATACAGTATTTGCAGAGTTATTAGATAGCAGTTGCATTTTCCCTCTCGGTTCTATCGATCGGGCATTTACCTGATGAGTTACCCATGCGTTATGAATTCCGTGCACTATCCAGAGAGGGTAGCGAGGAGACCGAGAACAGCCTGGCATGACGGCAGGGGTTGAAGAGGAGGGTGGAGCACCGGGGAGTGCCGGGAGTACTTGATACGTAAAGAGTGCCAGTGATTACGATGGCTCATCGTGATTTCGCGTTTTCAAAAAGTATGAAATCGCGATTCCCGCGAGGCGAGTGATCGGACTGAGAGAGACGCTCCCCGATGAACTGAAAAGCGATGGCTAGTTTGAAAAAAGTGTCAATATCCAATATCAACTAATTGCTCTTTTTTCCCCTTTTTCTCTCCTCTTCCCCTTATCGGCTAATTGATTAAACTAAAGACCTTTTTTATGGCTTATTTCTTCATACTCGGAGAATTAAAGGAATTACATGATCTTATCGGCAAGATTCGATTTATTCGATA
The DNA here is from genome assembly GCA_032362435.1 of Melikaiella ostensackeni. Lineage (NCBI taxonomy): Eukaryota > Metazoa > Arthropoda > Insecta > Hymenoptera > Cynipidae > Melikaiella > Melikaiella ostensackeni. The sequence goes on from JAUMHM010000085.1 coordinate 50,568,845, forward strand.
CAGCTCAGTGCATTAAATGAATAAATTCAATCGCTAAATTACGCAAGTCTGCGTTTTCCATATTTTTCATGCGCTTAATCCAACTGTGACAACAAAAATTTTCCAGCACGTCAGATTTTTGAGAAAAATGGTATTGAAATTCCTAAAAAACGGGTTTCTATCCTTTTTTAGGAATTCGTAGTGGGTGAACCGTCGGACTAGAGATTTCTAAAGATTCTTCGACTAAAGATTGAACTTTGTACTTTGTTGCGAAGTTGACGAAATTTTGACAAGTAGCTCGGTTAGTCTTCGGACACACTTTCTTCACAAGTGTGCACAGAGGGTCAAATAGGACGGTTGAACTCTTAAGGATCATTAGCAAACCAGTGGATAAAAAAAGAAGGTGAAAAGCGGAAATTGTACTTGACATAATGATGATGATACATGACTTTTGTGGGTTTCAACCACTTTTTTCTTAAAAACCTAGTTTATCGTAAACAACTTGACCCATGCAGACCAGTGTTATTGATTTCTAGTTTGAAATCGGATTTTTCAACTGGATTGAAAATTGGGCAGAATTAGCAAAGTCGATTGGTAGAAGGGTAAGACAGTATTGTTAAAGCGAGTATAAAGGACGATATAAACGGTCGAGCGTGTTTTAGTGTTAAACGTCTCCCTAGGGATGCTACCAGTGATTGCTGCTACCGCATTTCCCGGGACGCACGTTATGATATTGCTATATTATGCTAATTACACGGACTCGCTCATGGTCGCGTAACAAGGTGCGTTGCGATTGATCAAAGCTGCTTTGAGTATGCTAATTTCACCACCCTACAAACACTGTCGCATGAATAATCCAGTGGAAACGACGAGCTTACTACTAATATAATCCTAAGAACCCTTTCTACTCTCAGGCTATTGACTTTCAATTTTCCACACCAACACAATTATCCTTCATAGGAAATTTAATATACCACTTGCCTCGAATTTGTAAGTCTACAGTTTGTAAGCTTTGAATAATTGTTTTCAGCAGTTGAAGAAAAACTTCGATTAAAAGTGGGGGTAGGAACTATAAACTGAAAGTATAAACTGAAAGCAGAAACTAAATCGAGAAAAGTAGATGCGGAAGTAGACATTATATGAGAGGAATGGAGGAGCATCCGTCGCATGAAAGCGTAAGACTTTGTCCTGTGCTATTTCAATTTTTAATTAACGTAATACGAGAAGGTGCTTAATAATTAATAACTCACTCAACGTCGCTTCTGCCAGAGCGATCACCTTCATCACCATCGACTTTACTGGTGCAGCGACGCCTAGTCATTACAAGCTAATTGAAAATGATGATGACAGCAGAGAAGCGCCACTCAAGTCGAAACAGTGCCAAGTACCATGCACCATTCCCTCTGAAATAAGCCCTCCTCTGCACCAACCCCTCTGTTAGGATTTATCCAGAGCCAGCCACCCTTTTTTCAAGTGCACACTCGTGCAAATTCACAACACGGTTTCTCACGTGAACTAGAACGCGAACGAGTCAATTCATGAAAGCAGAGGTGCAGACAACGTGGGGAAAAATTGGCGGGTACAAGCTTAAAGCTTACACAGCTTTTCAAAATATAATCTATAATTTTACTGAAGCTGGAATATAATGGAAAAACGAACGAGAAAACTTTATCCCTAACTGGTGGCAGAGAATAATGTAAATAAGAAATGTGGAAATAATTAAAATTCAAGCTAAAATTAAAGAGAGGAAGAATGGTAATCAGGCTTTCATTCGCAATGAGAGATTCACGAAATGGCACGTTAAATATTTCAAACTGACCGTCATTGGATTCCAGTTAAGACCTCGGCCATGAGCCGTTTAAAGCCTCCGGTTTTACGAAAATCCTCGGTTCATGTAGAAATTCCCTACTTGCGTAACTCAGATAAAGGATCGACTGCCTAAGCGAACAAATGTATTTAAACAGAGGCCATTAAATGGAACTTAAATAATCACTTGAATAATCTAGGCAAAGTCTCAGTTTTCATAAAGCTGAGCCTTCTATCTTGCGTTAAGCCCCTTCGCTTTCCAGATTAAAGAGAAGTTGCATGGCTGGAATACATTATTTACGTTTCATGTCCTTTGATAATATTACAAGAAAATGCATCCAAGCGAATAGAATTTCGGTTCAAAACGAAATAGTTTCAAGGTTTTGCGTTTAAGAAATATCGATATGGGACGGTTTTCAAATTAAATTTTGTATTGAAGCGTTATAGAATTGAGAGTTTAGATTATTTTTTAAATTAAAATATTATCCACAATAAAAACCTAGAATCTGTTATACTGAAATTTTAACATCTCTTATAGGATCTAAAATGCATAAATCCGTAAAAATGCCTCTCTTTGTTAACATTCCAGGACCGTTTGAAAATTTCGGAGAACAATCCTTTATAATTGCCCAATTTTATCTCTCCACATTTTGCGCGTTGCAATTCGCAATATCTACTGACTAAAATTATTACATTGTCAGACAAATACAGAAGCGCTTTAGTGGCCAGCCATAGTGCAATATATGTATATTGAACGTTCGAAACATTGGATTTTCAACCAAGTATAAATATTGGACGTTGATCGTGATTGGGTATGAAAATATGATTCACGATTTCCCCGAAATTTAAATAACAATTTAATGTTACAAAATGGTTGAAAAATTTGACGTCAAATTCTTGTCGATAAAATTGAATACTTAATCAGCATTAAAACAAATGATAAAAGAAAATAGTTTCTAATTTGAATACCACAATATTTTGTTGTTTAATTTTTGAATTAATTCGTTTTTGGAAAGTTGTTCCGTATGTCAACTATTTTGAAGCTTGTCTATTAACATTTCAAGCAAAGCATTCATTTCTCTGAAGTCGAACTTAAATCAAACTTCTGTTGAGAGAAGCGTGCAGACTCACACACCTGATACAGTTAATATCTTGGCTCTGAGCAGGCTACATGTTTCGAATTCAATGGGAACTAAAACATAAACTTATGTTATTATTTTTTTTTTGTTATAAATAAAAGTTTTTTGGGGCTATTGACCTATTGAGAAAAATGAATTCTATGGCAGGACAAACGTTAAAATTATAAAAATTGGCAGAAGCCTGTCAGAATTGAAATTAATTAGCCTTGTAAAATGAAAAACTTTCAAATTCGAAATTCCAGAAGTTTCAGTAATAACATTTTTTTAGGACTCACACAAATATTTAAGTTTGTGTCTTTAACTGAAAAAAACGAATTTTGGAAGTTTTTATATTTTAAAAATTCGGGAATCTCCATCATCATTGTTATGAATTAAAAGCACTTGTGATGTTTATTGAACCAAAGTTTGTATTTAGCCTATGGACAGGAATGGCGGTTTATAAAATATACAGTCAACCACTTGCACTCGTCAAACGAGTGCTTTTAAAAACATATTTGTTCATAAATATATAACAAATGACTAATACGTTCTTGTCACTGAAGTACATACACATTTCGTGCGCCATTAACTTTATGTGACCTCATAATTTCGAAAATCTTACAAAGAGAGATTGATCCAAAGTTAATAATTCATTGTTATCAGGAGTCTCATCTCAATTCTCGGTGGCTTAAAAAATGGAACCCAAAATTCTAACATGATCTTAAACCTTGAGTTTTGATATTGCAATATCGGCAGAATGCAAATATACTAGTTATGAAATGATTCTAAATTTGAGCGTACAAAAAAATAGACAATTTAGTTTAAAGAAAAGAAATATTGTTTGATCAAAAATTAAAAAGATGTTTGATTACACATAAAAACTATTATTTAATTACGTACAGGAAATTTTATATAATCTTATAAGACAAAATTGAATGCATTAAATCTCAACACTGTCACTGCCAGTTCAAGGTTTGAATAGGCATTCCTTTCCCTTGAGATATTAATATATGTACACGCGATGCAGCGAGAAAGTGGGGCATGTCGCATGGCATCTTGATTGGATGTTAAACTCTAGTGGAATCTGCAAAACAGACAGGGATCCAAAGAAAGATGTTTTCCAAATATTTCTGTAAATTAGAAGTAATTTGACTCACAACTGACAAGGAATGAATCATGAGGAAGTTGTTCATCTCCGATTGTAACCGAATTAAATGGAGGTTTTTATACAAATATTGAATTTTTTGAAATGTTTTTGGATGAAAAATGTTTTCAGTCCTAAAAAACATAAAAAGAATTGAAATTTTAGAAGAAGGTTGTATCCTAAGCTTGAGCTGCCGTTATGTAGAATTTTTTTTCACAAAAAGTTTATTGGAAACGATTTTAAGAAAGAATAATTGTTTTGTAAGGAAATAAAGAATTTAATGATATTCGCCTTTGGTTTCGGAGACCGGGCATAAATTACGCAGTTTTTTGGGTTGGGGTGTAGGTCAACGATTTTTCCAAGCTTTCTTACATGGGAGGGGGGGGGGAGGTGGTCAAAAACATTTTTTAATTCAGATATTTTTAAGTCTACAGCAGCTGTTTGTCAGCGCGATCTAGTGCTTACTAAAGTACCCAGTACATTAAACGTAAGAAAATTTTATTTTACTTTATTGATAATTGTAACATTATTTATTTCTAATTTACCACCAAAGCTTTCTAATAATGAATTCATTGATCATACATTCACAAAATAATTACAAATTAATAAACAAATAAGTAAATTCATGAAAAAAATTAGTCGAAAAAATTACGTAATTTAGGGAAGGGGGGGGGATCAAAACTTACAAACCCTAGCAAAGGGGGGATACGTCGTTAAAAATTCCAGAAAGAAACTTTACGTAATTTATGCACGGCTCCTCGTTAGAAAGAATCCAATTTTGGAGGGGGGGGGGACAACCCATTCAACTTCACAAGAAAAGCCATTGATTGAAGAAATATATACCTGCTCTTTGATGAATTGCAGAATTATATGACAGGGTGTAATTTCATGGTAATACCAAAACACATTCCAAAATATTTAATATAAAAAAACTTCATATCTGTTGCAAGTGAAATATTTGGGGATGGGTTTCCTTCCTCCATACCAAACATCCGCAAAAAAGAAGCAAATAAATGTCGCTTAGTTTTGTGGATACTGTAAAATACATCAAGAATAATTAAATTGAAGACGGACACATACTTATGGTTCCTTGTAAACTATAAGTAAATACATGAAAAAGTATCGAGAAATGATGTAGCTGCAGAGGCGCAATGTCAAAATTCTGTTTCGTCAAAGCTTTCTGGCGTGAGAAACGAAGAGAAACCAAACGAGAGTTTCAATACGTTTCTTTTCGTTCTTTTATAAGTAAAACTAACATGCCATATATAGTTTTGAGATTGTGTCTCCACAGCTTCATTATTTCTCGATAATTCCACATACTCAGCGTGAGTTTCAGATAAACTATTCTGAATGTGTAGAAATAATTATAAAATATTGAAAAATGCTGCTTGATTTTGTTTGCATCTATGAAAATAGGTTGAGCGATTCACTAGTGGAATTTTTATTTCTTCATTTATAGATAATTTGTCGTTATAGGTTTTATATTCTTTAATTACTTACATCATTATTTAGTTCAACTATAAAAGGGGACTTATTAAATACTCAAAAATGTATTTATAAATTCTTTTATTAATTATAAATAATTGGCCAACTTACTGATTTCCCTCGGTAATTGTTTTCACTCTTTCGAAATCGTCCTTTTTTATCTTAACCAGCAGTTTATAGTGTGCCACAATTATGCGGAAAGTTAAATTCGGTTACTTTGGAAATAGGGAGGAAAGGGCGACGAGGGAGTGCGAATAAACTCGAGTCCCTCATTCGGTCACGCAGGCTTCGCGTGTTAAACATCCTGAGTTATGTGTGGCAGCGAACTAGAGATGTTGATAAACGCCCGATGCCCGAGCCTGAGGAATTAATATTTGTAACTGTAAACTGCACTAAATGCGAGCAGACTCGCGGGACTTAGGAGGGCGGCAGGAGAAGGAAAATTGCAGGAAGAAAAGTGGTGCGTCCTACTGAAGGTGATTTAGGGGTTGTAAATCTTCTCGCTCCACGTGTGCAATCAGCCACGAAAGACTCTGCTCGATGTTAAGATAATTACTAGATAGACCTGCAATTTCTTTCCCATGGCTTGCTCCCTATAACAGAACGAGATCTTTCACACTAGGATTAAATCTGCTCTCTAATTTCTTAGGATAATTTACAAGACAAGAATTTATTTCATATAGAAATAACCACTTTTCCTTTAAATTTATTCACATTCTTTAAATAAATTTGATTTTAAATAAAACGGTTCACTGTTCCTTTTCCAAATTCCAGTCCGTGCCTCTCGATTTATTTTATTATTATATCATTTAGTCAAATCCCTTTCGGGATAAGCGTAAGTCGTTCGGTTCTAGCCTCATTTCACTACCGGGGAGCAAAGAATTTATATGGTATGGGTAAGTAAGGGATGAGTAGGAGAAGGGATAGGTTTTAGGTCAATCTGGAAATCGCGTGTTGATCATTTAAACGACACACGCTTTCCACAACACCGTTCCAACACGGGTCGCTGATGAATCTCTCTAGCCATCACCCCAGATGAAGAGCTTCAAAAAGCCATCATGCATCACGATTTACACATGAACACTCAAACTTACTGATAAACCCATAGGAAGATCCATACTCTCTCCTATAACCACATCCACTGAGCAAAGCTCTTCGCGAGGGCCCATGAGTATCCAAAATCTTTCGATTCAGGCGTTACTCTTCTTCTTATAAACAATTGTGCTCCACACATTCCTACCCATTTTGCTTTCTATATATCCGTACATCTTTTCGTGCAAGCTCTTGTATTTCTACGACTCTTTATATTTATCTTCTTTAGAACATCATTCACATATTCCACCCGTTGTTTCTTTGGTCTACCTCTGGTTACGCTACCATTCACTATATTAAAATACACTTGTTTCGTTAAACGTTCTTCATTCATTTTCTCAACATGACCAAACCTTTTCAACAAGTTTCTTTTACACTTGATAAACAATGTTTCTTCTACACCACATCCATTGAGAACCCATTCATTACTAACTTTGTCCATTAGCGTTTTATCGTATGTATTCTGCAGTATGTGAATAGTAGTTTGATAAAGTAATATACAATAGAGATATTGTGGCTCGCCTGTAAGGGTTAAGATGAAGTGTGAATTAGATTGAGCTTATCATTTCTGGAGACAAATTTATTTGACCCCTTACCTTTCGCTTTGAGAAGTATAATAAAAATAATAATATCCATTACCAAAACAATCGTAAACTGAATTTGAAAGACCGATATACAAATGGGAATGGTGGAATAATTATGACAAGTAATGATACTCAAGGTAGAAACCAGAATAGGCTTACCCTACGTTTTGAGGTCGCTGAGTCCGAATCCAGAGCCGGTTTGGCTCCATCACGTCACATTTCGTCCCTTATTTTAAAAAACATGGAAAATCGCTGATTTCAGGTGAAACATGATTCCCGTCTATGAAGAGTGGTTATATTCTATGTTTTCAAGGCCGCTGAGTACGAATCCGGAGACGTTCTGGTTCTATGATTTCACACTTCGACCCTTACCTCAAAAAAACGTGGAAAATTGGTAATTTTATGTAAAAAATGCATTTTTTTAATGCAAAGTGGTCATATCCTATGTTTTCCAGGTCGCTGAGTACAAATTCGAAGTCGCTGTGGTTTTATGACGTCACACATCGTCTCTAACCTCAAAAAAAAAGGTGGCGAATTGGTAATTTTATGTGAAATATGTATTTTTTCAATGCAAAGTGGTGGTATCCTATGTTTTCAAGGTTCCTGAGTCCGAATTCACAACAAGTTCCTTTAAATTCACGCCCTTCTTGAGAATCGCTCTCTCTTATCTTCGAAAGATCGACGTAATGGATTCCGCTTCCTTTTAACTCCTTTGTGTGTATGTTCTCTCTTCAGTGTCCAACAAAAGTCTGCCATCATGTTTATATCCCACCTCCCTTGGTAGCGACGTTCCATCTCTTTAATATCTTGAT
>JAUMHM010000085.1:50588410-50601806 GCA_032362435.1 Melikaiella ostensackeni
GAAAGAATAAAATCCTATTCGAATGCCTCAAGCAATATTTGAATGCAATAAACTTTCTTCTTACGTAAAGAATAATCGATTTTCAATCGAAAATGTCATTGAACATAAGTTAAAGGACGCATTAATCAAAAAATTAATAATTTGAACAATCATACCCGATGTGCCGGTTCGTAACCCCCGAAAGTTCTTTTTGAGCCAGTTCGTACCCCAAGGATGAGCCGGTTCGTAACCGGATTATCAACGCAAGTGAATTCGGGATTATAGGCTATATTCAATTGATTTCACAATTTTTAAGGATTCGAGGACTGTCAATTTCTAAATGACGCATTCCTTCTTCATTTTTGATCGAAAGTAAAAGTAAATATAGATATTTGAAGAAAATAAATTAAAGTAAAGATCTGCCTTAGCGTTTTAACGATATGAGTCATATTTTAATTTTTATAAGAGTTTTTACCAGAGGAGTTACATATGCGTCACTGCTGGTATTTCGGTGCCCGTTCGTAACCGACTCAGAAATTATTGTATTTCGACATGGAAAGCTACTTACTCAAATGAGTGCACTCGAAACAAGACAAACGTTGTTACTGTCCACTGGGTTACCACTTTTTTAACTGACAACACGCCGAGCTGTCAAGTTTCGTTGAGTCATTTATGTGCTGGTCTTATAATCAGCTGGTCTGAAAGTACATTTTACCACGGTGGAGGGCAGAGCGTGACGTTTTCATTTTTTTTTCGAATTGATAGACGCCAAATAATGCCTATCATCTCATATCAGTTTCGTACATTTTCATTTTTACTTTTGAAAGAAATTCACATCAGCCAACAGTTTTTATTGAATTATATGAAAAATCAATTTACACGCTTGCTGGATTACGAACTGGTCGGGGGTTACGAACCGGGTTTTTTTTTAATTCTCTGTAAAATCTGGAACGTGCTGCGGACTTTCGTGAAATGTTCTAGAATATTCTGGAATAGAATATTTTGTAATAAGCTAGAATTTGAACGATATTACACTTTTATATGATGAGAATGTAGACATTTGCTGAATTACGAATATTTAAAACCCTAGGATGCTAAACAGTTTTCCAAAAATTAGTATATGGATCGTTCGATTGTAACTTTTCAAATTTTTTTGTATAAAAATCATTCGAATTGAAAAAGAATATCAATTTGAGAGTTCCGGTAGATGAAGAGAAAACTGGAATTCAAAAACAACATTTTTAGCTTCCATAAAGGTGAGTGATATGTTTGGTATCCAATCTGCAGCAGGTAAATTGAATCGAGGATTAATATTTTTTACAGAATCTGATACCTTTCATATATTGGTTGATTCCAAATTCAAATAAACTGAAAACACCCTTTTCAAATTCAAAATAAAAGAAACATAAAGATACAAAAATGGAAATAGAAAATTGCATCAAATCGATCCTCGGATTGTTGACTTTGAATTTAAAAAATTGCAAGGGAGTATAACATAATAACAGTGTATCATTGGCATTCGGATTAACAATAAAGAGCTGATCTGCATCGTAACTGCAGGGTATGCCCACCTCCTGGAAATATTCCACGGAAGGCTAATAAAATCGATTTATTCTGCGACATTGTAGTTGGCCAAGAGCGATGTATCAACGGAGAGCGATGGTAAGGATTATCAAAACTCGCTCGTTTTCTTTTGTGCAGGCAATTCATTACGACGAAACTGCCATAAAAATTAAAATAGAGTTACTTGGTGGAACAGTGGAGAAAGAGAGACAAATCTCGATGTCTGAGTTAGTGGAATAAAGAGACCCAGTCAGTGATGGTCGAGGGATTTCATCTATCGCGCCTTCGATCAAGCTTGAAGCAATTCCTGGTGAAATCGCCCCGAGGCTTCAAGCTATTCCTTTTTCGAGGAGTACGTCGAGTGTGCACTTGTGTTCCCATCGCCTCCTAAAAACTCTTGAATCTTGGTGGATAGAGGGACCAATTGGACCAAGTTTTTATTTGAATCAACCCTCTCCTAACAGCTCATATGAAGCTTGATCAATCACGTTTTATTGCCCAGGCATTTTACTGCAGGAACTTCTTCATGAGAAGCAAGTCTCTTGTCTTGAGTTCGGATCTAGACTCGCGAACCTCTTTTGATTTTCAGAAGAAACGTGGAAATCACTCGGTAGTCCACCTTTCGTTATCCAAACTTGGAAGGACGATATCTGTCCGTTGGAGCATTTCCAAAATGACTTATCATCTTCTTAAAAATCATTTTGCATCCTTTTATCTTCTTTCGCTTTGATTTCATCCTCACTTTCTTCGACCAGTATCTTCCCTTTACTGTTTTTATCCCCATGATCATTTTCTAGTCTAGTTCTCTTCTCATTGCTAACACCTTTAATATTCAGCTTTCTTGAGTACGTTTCCTTCAGCCCATTAAGAGCCACGCGGATTTCATCATTCCACCAAGCAACTCCAGTCTTAGTTCCTACAACCTCAGTACCACACACTTTAGATGAACTGTTTGAGATGCTATTCTGTAGTATTAACCATGCAACCTTTACATTTATATTTCCTAATTATGTCTTCCAGTCTTCTCTATAATGAGGTAGATAGTTATTCAGCTTTTCACGATATACTGTTTGTACTTCTGCACTGGAAAAAATGGTAAGTTTGGACAACTTATAAAATAGTAGAGCCAATTACTTTAGTTTGTAACACATGCCGCTGCCATTCAAGTGGTTCCGGTTACTACTTTTATTTCTGAAAATTGGTAGAAGTTGTCCTACTTACTTCAATTGTTGCCGTAACAACTTCCGATGTAAGTCGAGCAACATGTGGAACTTTCAAGATTTCACATAAGTAACCTAATCTCGTTCTGTCCATGAAGTATGCAAATTCACATGGGGATCCACGAGAAAAAATTGTTGCGAAACGATTCTAGAATTCATAGTGAATTTCTGCCATATTCCACGTGGGTTTAATGTGAGTTTTCTCTGATTATTCTTACCTGAATATCTCATGAATATAACGAGGTTACATTACTTACATGAAATACCAAAACCTCCATGTCTGATGAATTAACTATTTTTCACTCACTTTTGAGTTTTTCGAAGTCATCCTCTGAACTACAAGTTTCCAACAGACCCTCAACTTCCAGTATATTTAAATAATCATTAATGTGATCGACTTTTCCAAAACCCCCCAAATAATAAACATAGCGACGATCGTCAACTTGTTGCTATGTATCGACGCGAATGTTGGCAGCACTACTCAGGCTTCAGTTCTGCCAATGTTGTCAAGGAACAAAACTTGTTACCTTTATTGCTTTTATTTGTTGGCAATACATTAGTGGTAAATGTGACTCATTTCATTTTCCGGGCTCACAGTTACGATCGTTACTAATATGAACTACGTAGCAGTACTAACGGCGACTTGTTGCCGCACAAAACTAGTTAGTTTAACCATCGGAGTAGTTGTCGCAACTAATACCATCTCTACGAATAAAAAGCTTGTTGTTCCAACCATCTCTTCCATCAATGACTCAAGTTCATTTTTGAAAGTATGAGGTAGTGATCCGTTTCATATTCACAGCCTATCATAACACTCGTATCACTAACTGGCCCTCTCAATCTCTCATCCATTACAACAAAGTCAATCATACTGTGGCTTTTGCCCCTGCACCAAGTATACATGCGGACCATTCTATGTCTGAACCAGATATTTGTAGCAAACAAGCCTTCTTCTAAGCAAAAGCTAATCAATTTCTCCCTGTTACCGTTCGTATTTGGATCTTCAAAATGACTAAGTACCTTGTCGGTACCCTCGCGTTAAACACCAACCCAACCATTCATATATCCAAGTATGATGATTCTTTCCCCAGGATCGCAAGATCCCAGAATATCATTTCACGAGTCTCAGAAGGTATGTTCAAAATAACGACAATCACCATCGAATGGAGCATATCATGCTGTAATGAATAGCCTTCTGATTCCCAGCATCATTCCAGCCCATATTAATCTAGGAGATATACATTCATACATTTTAAATGCTGTTCTGCTTCCTCATCCATTATCAGGCCGACTTCTTGGCTACCATGTGATTCCCTATTCTTTCAAAAACAACTTCATGAATTTATTATACTTTCTTTTTAAAAACTCGTGTATCAAAACCTTGCATGAGGAAGAATCTAAAAATATAAAAAATATTGCTGGAACTTTTTCGATGACGCCGGCAGAGATTAAAAAACATTTTTTAGTTGAGTACAATTTTTTGTGGCCAGAAGAAACTCGGGTCGCCGGCACACTGTTCTTTTCTTTAACGATTTCATTTTATTCCATTGGTAATTATATAAATTTATTTACTATACAACTGAGTAACGCAATGATATCTTTTATGCTGAACCTTTGATACTTTTTCTCGCCAAAAAGCATTGGATAAGTCTGAATTACGCCTCTGAAGTATAAAAGGATACGAGAAGCAATTGAATACAAAACTGCCAAACAAATTAAACACATTCTACCATAAATAATAGCAATGTCAAAATCCGAAATTTACAACCACACTATGAGCCCTATCTAAAAATGGTTGAAGGCGGTTTGGCGGAAAACCTTGCTGTTACACTTCTCATCGTATTTCTCGTCGCTCAGGCACGAATATAATTTTTTTCATTCTCATTTACATTTTGTAGAGGTATATAGTTTTACTGTGTTCTAGATTTTATGAGAAAGATACACAGAACTCCAGTACTTTAAGAATTATCAAATTTACGACGTTGGTAGAGACTGGAAATTTTTTAAAACAAGATCATAAGTTTTTTATACTTCTGTTTTGAACCCTTGTATATCGAAACATTAATAATGTTTCGATAAGAAGCATTTTTGTTTACGCATACGTTTTTTTAAGAATCATAAATTTTCATTGTCCTCCAGATTATATCAGAAAGATGCACAGAACTCTCATATTATAGATCAAACTTATGACTCACGCAGAGATTAGAAATTTTTAAAAAACAAGTTCATCAATTTGTTATACTTTTGTTTTGAAAGCTCGTGTTTCGAAACTTTGCATGAGAAATAATCCAAAAATATTGAACATATTGCTGGAGCTTTTGAATGACGCCGGCAGAGAATGAGACACATTTTTTAGCTTAGGTAGTATAGTTTTCTGTGACTAGAAGAAATGAGGGTCACCGGCACACTGTTCTTTTCTTTAGCGATTTTATTTCATTCTATTGGTAAATATATACATTTATTTCCTACACAACTAAGTACCGCGATGATATCTTTTAAGCTGAAACTTCAATACTTTTTTTTACCAAAAGGCATTAGATAAGTCTGAATTACGCCTCTGAAGTATAAAAGGATACAAGACGCAATGGAATTCAGAACAGTCAAGCAAATCGAATACATTCTATCATGAATAATTACAATGTACAAATTCTAAATTTACGGTCACGATATGAGTCCTATCTAAAAATGGTTGAAAGCAATTCGGCGAGAAACCTTGCTGTTCCACTTTTCATTGTATTTAAGCACAAATTCAAATTTTTCATTCTATTTACATTTTTTAGAAGTACAGTGAAAGTCCCTAGTAAGTCAGTCCGCAATATGTTATTCGGAGAATTTTATTCGAGGATCAGGGGGCCAAGGTGTGAAGAGAGCGGACACTTTATAGCCAGCAGACTCGTCCAGTACCGCACTAACAATGCGGGCGGTACCACGCAAGGGCATAACTTCGTCAGTTCGCACGGTCCGTACTTCGCTTCATTCGCTTTCAGTGTTTACGTTATGTGTTACAAAAATGTCGCAGAAAAACAAGAGGCAGCGTTTATCCTTCAAAACAAGGAAACATTTAAAGAAATTTAATAAATGTTTTTCACTGCGAACGAAAATCACATAGAAATGGTTCATACGGACCTGACTGTTGACACTGGAGTCGGTCCGCTATAGGTCCAAGGCCATTTTATGCAAGAATAAAAGTCGGACTTATATGGGACTTTCAGTGTATATAGTTTTATTGTATTCTAAATTTGATGAGTAAGATACACAAAACTGTAGAATATTGAAAATTATCAAATTCACGACGTTGCTAGAGATTGGGAATTTATAAAAACAAGCTCATAAGTTTTTTATACTTTTGTTTTGGAACCTCGTATATAGAAACATTAATAATGCTTTGATAAGAAACATTTTTCAGTACACATACACTTCTTGAAGAGATATGAATTTTTATTGTATTCCAAATTGTATCAGAAAAATGCACAGAACTCCGAAATGAAAAAAATTATCGAACTAGCGGCCATGGTAGAGATTGGTACATTTTGTGGGGGTATGTATTTTCATTGTATTCTGAATTTCATAAAGAAAATGCTCAGAACTCCCACGTTCTAAAAATGATCAAATTCGCAACATTGGTAGAGAGTGGGAATTTTTTTTGACAAGCTCATGAGTTTTTTATGCTTCTATTCTGAAACCTTGTATATCCAATATAATGTTTCGATAAGAAGCATATTTCGGTACGCATACGTATTTTGAAGATATTAGATTTTATAGTATTCCAAATTTTAACGAAAAGATGCACAGAACTCCAACATCTTAAAAATGATCAAACTCATGACCTTGGTAGAGATTGGGAAGTTTCTAAAAACAACTTCATACATTTTTTATACCTTTGTTTCGGAAAAGTGCATAACAAATAATGCAAATATAATAAAAATATGACTGGAAATTTTTACAGACGCCGGAAGAGGTTAAGAAACATTTTTTAGTTCAGTACAGTTTTCTGTAGCTAGACAAAATGAGGGCCTTTGGTACACTGCTCTTTGCTTTGATGAGCTTATTTTATTCTATTGGTAAATATATATATATATATATATATATATATGTTTCATGAGCCTTATTACGGTTTCAAATTTGAACTCTCAAATTCGTTTGAAAGCAGTTGACAATTTGCAGTGTCGCAGAATAGATCGTTCTCTTATTAAGGACATTTAAAAATTGTGTCAGTATTTTCCACGCGCTTATTTTTCAATATTTTTCACTGTTTTTGAATATTTCTATGTGTAGTGAGCATTTCTTTCACTGAAAACGCAATATACGTTAAGAATTGTACTTGTAGCATTTTGTCTTGTGTAGAACATAAATTTTTTAAAGGTTCTAGTCTCAAAAGAGAAAAGGTTTTCCAAATTGAGGCAGGAAATTATGAACAGTTTCGACGATCAGACTTATTAACGTTGTCAAATTTCAACCCTGGAATTCGTTTGAAAACAGTCGACAACGTGCGGTGTTGCAGAATAGATGGTTTTTTTAAAGAGTGCGCTTAAAAATTTTGTCTGTTTTTTCAACGCGCTTATTTTTCAATATTTTCCAGTGCTTTTGAACATTTTTCATGTGTAGTAGGCGTTTCTGCTACTGAAAACGCAACATACGATGAGTACCTTACTTGTAGCATTTTATTTTGTGAAAAACATAAATTTTTCAAAGGCCCCAGTTCTTATAAAAAAAACCTGCGAAAATTTATGGAAATTTGCGAAAACTTGCGAAAAATTTTGGAAATTCACGCAAACCTGCGAAAATTTATGGAAATTTGGAGAAACTTGCGGAAATTTATGCAAAATTGCGGAAATTCGCGAAAATTCGTGGTAACGTTTTTGGAGCATTGACTGGTCTTTCCCCATCTTAGAGACTGAACTGCAGTAGGATGGTGCCCTCCTCAGTATACAACACAAACCGACAATAACTCCTTTGTTTCTGGCTTGGTTTTCATACTTTCCTTCGCATGACCGCAGTTTGGTGAGACTGATGCTATGAAAGGATACTCAATTTTATGATGATTGAGCTGCTTAATTTGGACCTGATTTTATTCTTATGTAATGAATTTATCAGATCAAGTTGTAATTGGGTGTATACTTATAACAATAAATAATACAAATAATAATTTAGCCTCGGATAGAATTGACACAAAAGGTTGATGAAAGGCATGTCCTCGGAAAAGCTTTAGGCGATGAATGGATATTTGGTGTTTGGAATGCTAGAGGTGTCATTGATCCTAAGGTAAAAGAATTGCGGAATACAATGCCCATAAGGAAGCTAGATATTTTGTGTGTAACGAAAACAAAGGAAAAGGGATATGAGGCAAGAAGCATAGGGAACGGACTCGAACTTCGTTCAGGAGTAGATAATGATTCAAATGGTAGCCAAGGAGTCCGTTTGATTATGAATGAGAGCGAAACAACATGTCAAAAAGTATGAATGTGTATCGCCTAGATTACTATGGGTAAGAATGAAAGTGGGAATCAGAAGACTATTGATTATAACGTGCTGCGCTCCAGTTGATGGTGAGAAAAAAGATGTAAAAGATACCTTCTGGGATTCGTTAAATGATATCGTAGGGACTTGCGACCCTGGCGAAAGAATAATTTTACTCGGAGATATGCATGACTGGGTTGGCGACAGGGTACTGGGCCATTTCGGAGACCCAAAATGAACGGTAATGTATGATTGAGTTTGTTGTAGCAGATGAGACACTGAGAGTGGTTGTAAGTGATACAAGGGTTATGAGAGGCTCTGACTGCGGAACGGATCACTACCTCTTAGTTTCAAAAATGAGTCTAGGTCAAGGGTGGAGAAGAAGAAGAATAAATAATAAGCCGAAGGAGACGCGAGTTAGAAAAGAGAATTTTCAGAAACCAGAAGTACAATTTGTATATTGTTAAAGCTGAATAAATATTTAGAACATCATGAAGAAAATTGGAAGACGGCATTGGGCAATAAAAATGTAGAGGGTGTATGGGTAATGCTACGGGAAAGCATCTTCAAGTGTGTACATGAAGTGTGCGGTACTGCGGCTGTTGAAAGAAAGGCTGGAGATACTTGGTGGAATGATGAAATCCGCGTGTCTGTCAACGAGAACAAGCAAGCGTACTCGAGAATGTTGAATAGTAAAGGTCATACCTATGAGGAAAGACCTGAATTGAAAAATGATTATAGGGATGAAAACAGAAAAGCGAAGATACTAGTCAATAAAAGCAAGGAAAAAATCAAAGCGGTAGAAGATAAAAAAATGAAAAATGGCTTTGAAAGAGATAAGAAATTATTTTGGAAATGGGTTAAAAGGATTAGGAAAAAAAGTTCTAGCACTAAGGTAGTCGGAATTGAGAATGCTGATGGTGAAATGGTATGGGATTCGGGCGAAGTAAAAGACTATATGAGAAATTTTTTCAAGAAATTGTATGTAGATCAAGCGACAGAGCATTACAGCCTTCCCATTGAAGAGAATACGTGAGGCATTTCCGTTGCAGGTAGCGGAAGAAGAATCAGTATCGACAACATTATATCCGTGATGAAGAAACTAATGAATAGTAAGGCTGCTGGTATGGATGGTGTCACCGCTGAAATGCTTAAGAGCGGTGGCGGATATTTGTTTGTGTGGCTGAGCGAATTCATGAATACGTGTGCTATGCATGATGAAGTTCCAAATTATTAGAGACAGGCGATTATCGTCCCAATCTACAAGAAAAAGGGTAGTAAAGGCGACTGTACTAATTATAGAGCGATTAGCCTACTGAGTGTTGTGGGCAAAATATTTTACCAAAATACTTATTGGAAAGGTCATGGGAATAAGTGAGGAAAGGATCTGGGAAGTTCAGTGTGGATTCATGGCAGGGAAATCATGTGCGGATCAGATATTCAGCTTAAAGCAGATCATAGAAAAAAGTTTGAGAGTAAACAAAAGAGTTTTCTGTGCATTTGTCTGAAAATGCCTCTCTTAGACGAAGAAAGTGTAAATCTCGGGACAGTGAAAATACGCGGACTGCCGTTTGCAGATGATAAGATTGTTATAAAAAAAATAACATACACAAAAATAACATTTTTACTTTATTTTGTAATATCTGCGTAAGGAGTCTCATTCCGAGGTGCAGAAATTAGGAACACATACATTTAATATAATAGAGTTTAACATAATATAGAATATTTTGCATTTTGGAAATAGTTTCAAAAGGTCTATACATAAATGTGGGGAAAGTACAAAGGCCGAGCGTACAACGCGAGATTCGACAGATGGGTGGCCTAGGCGCGCTCACACTTGTGGGCGAAGCGAGCCGCGCGCGAATTCATTTCATTTTATATATAATTTTCTATGCCGAAAAAAAACTATTCGCCCCATAAAAAATGGTAAGAAGCGATTTTGCAGGTATTTTTTAGAAAAGCATTTTTCTCTCAGACATTTTATTTTATCTTGCATTCCAGGCGGAAAAATTATATATAATGGGAAATTTTCTGTATAAATTTTCATTTGTACTATACATTATTTGTATGAAATAAATAAGATTCAAATATGATTTTTTTCACTATGTATAATTCTGCTGCATGGGATGAATCTTGGTGGTAGAAAGCTGACTACCGAACTTGACTTGTATTTTGGGCCCGCAAAAAAGTGTACCAAAGTGTATTCTGATTTGAAACGTCTTCCGGAAATTTTCGTGTCGTCAGACTACAGAAAGACAGATGGACAATGAAAGCAGGATAGGTCCAGATTGCCTTTGTGTTTTTCAATAAAAATTCTGGACACATCTCCGAACGTATTGAATTTTAAGAAGAAATGTTCCTATAAAACAGCAAATACAGCCTCGTCATACTACCGGGGATCAAGGTCTTTATACGGTATTAGTAAGTAAGGGATATGTAGGAGAAGGGATAGTTCCTAGATCAATTCAGGAGTCATGTGTTATTCATTCAAACGACACACTCATCTTACAACACCGCTCCGACACGGGTCGCTGATCAATCTGTCTAGCAATCACCCCAGGTAAAGAGATTCGCAGAGCTATTATACTAATCCACTAAGAGAAACTCTTCACGCAAGCCCATAAGTATCCAAGGTCTTTCGTTTCAGGCATCACTCTTCTTCTCTTGAAAAATTTTTCTCCACACGTAAGGAAACTACTAGTGGCACGCATTGGAGACCAGCAAGTGCTCAGCACTTGAACATCTTCAAGTGGTGAGAGCAAGAAGTTGGAGTGATGAAAGCTTGAAATTCATGCTCGACGCACTCGGTATTATCCATGCAGTAGATACACTGCGTTCAAGTGTGAATTCCGTGAGCTTCAAGCATTCGCCACTAAGAAACTTGTAGTGGCCACTAGATGGGCCAACTGTGTGTTTGAAAGTCGTGCGTCAGAAAATTGCTGCCTGTCAGACGCACAAAATTTCACGTGCGCCGCACTCGAAACTTCAAGCCTTGGACACGTGGAGGAAGTCACGCGTCACGCACATGGCGCTCGTGTGTTCGCAGCATGAGCCGCTAGTGGTATGAGCATGAATACCATGTGCGACCGGCATAAGCATTTGGTAGTGAGAATCACTCGAAGCCATGTAGTTCCTACTTGAATTCATGTAGTTCGCACTCGTCATTTTCCTTGCGCTCACCACTTGGTACTTGGTACTCTACCACTCACTATACCTAAACATACTGGATTCTTTAAATATCGTTCACTCATTCTCCCAACATGACCAAACCATCTCAGCAAATTTCTTTCACTCTTGTCAAACAATGTTTCTTCTACGCAACATTTTTTGTGAACTCAATCATTACTAACTTTGTCCATTAGCGTTTTACCGCACATATTCCGCAGGGAATGCATTCCAACCGCGTTCACTTTGCTCCTATTATTTCCTTGATACGTCCAGGTCTCGCTACCATACAACACTGTGGGTGCAAGCACAGAGTTATATAATGCAATCTTAACTTCACTCGTTACATTTTTACTTTTAAATTTCTTCTACTTTTAAGAAACACGAACTCATCAACTTGTTCTGCGCTTTCTTCGTCTAAGGCAATGTTGAATACTTTTTTCTCACCGCTTTTTTCAAACACGATCATTTTTGTTTCATTTGCGTTGATCTCGAGACCACACTCGTCATGCTGGTATTCAGTCTGCTCAAAATCTCTGCAAATCGTCGACTGATTCTGCCGTAACAATCTGATCATCTGCAAACGCCAGTCCACGTACTTTCACTGTCCCGAGATCAACACCTTCTTCGTTCAAGAGAGCCATTCTTAGACTTTCGTCCACGTAAATATTAAGCATTCAGGAGGACATAACGCAGCCTTGCCTAACGCTGTGCTTAATATCAAACCAATCGCTCAGTTCTCCACTCGATCTTACACTCGCTTTACTAGCATTATGTATTGCCGTTATTGCTCCTATAAGCCAACCATTCACTCCATAATCGTTCAGGACTTCCCAAAGCTTAGATCTATTCACCTTATCGAAAGGTTTTCGCAGATCAACAAATGCACAGAAATTTCTCTTGTTCACTCTCAAACTTTTTTCTATGATCTACCTCAAGCTAAACATTTAATCCGCACATGATCTCCCTGGCACGAATTCACATTGAACTTTCAAGATCCTTCGCTTAGTTATTCCCATGACCTTCTCAAAAAATGTTTTGGTTAATATTTTGCCCACGATACTCAGGCTAGTCGCTCTATATTTAGTACAGTCGCGATTGCCACTCTTTTTCTTGTAGATTGGGACGATAAACGCCTGTCTCTAATAATTTGGAACTTCATCATGCATAGCACACGTATTCATGAATTCGCTCAGCCACACAAATAAATATCCGCCACCGCTCTTAAGCATTTCAGCGGTGATACCATCCATACCAGCAGCCTTACTATTCTTCAGTTTTTTAATCACGGATATAATGTTGTCGATATCGATTCTTCTTCCGCTACCTACAACGGAATTACCTAAAGTATTCTCTTCAATGTGAAGGTTGTTATGCTCTTTTGCTTGACCTCCATAAAATTTCTTGAAAAAATCTCTCACTTAGTCTTACAATTTTTCCGAATCTCATACCACTTCACCATCAGCATTCCTAATTCCGACAACCTCAGTGCTAGAACTTCCTTCCCATATCTTCTTGATCCATTTCCAAAATAATTTCTTATGTTCTCCAAAGTCGCAGATTTCATCATTCCACCAAGCATCTTCAGCCTTTCTTTCAACAGCCGCCGTACCGCACACTTCATGTACACTCTTGAAGATGCCATCCTGTAGAATTATCCATGCACCCTCCACACTTTTATTGACCAATTCTGTCTCTATTTTAACTCGCATCTGCTTCGGCTTATAATTGATTCTTCTTCTCTTCCACCCTTGACCTCGACTCATTTTTGAAACTAAGAGGTAGTGATCCGTTTCACACTCAGAGCCTCTCACAACCCTTGTATCTCTTACAAGCCCTCTCATTGTCTCATCCGCTACAACAAAGTCAATCACACTGTAGCTTTCTTCTCTGCACCAAGTATACATGTGGATCTTTTTATGTCTGACTCAAGTATTCGTGATAAACAAGCCTTTTTCTAAGCATAAGCTAATCAATTTATCGCCGTTACCATTCGTTTTTGGGTCTCCAAA
>JAUMHM010000085.1:50606705-50644292 GCA_032362435.1 Melikaiella ostensackeni
CGTTTGAAATAGCTGCGAACAACGTAGAATCTATGAGTGAAAGGTCGCTATGTCGCTTAATTGTAAGGCAGAAAATTATTTTAGAATTTTTTCGTTTTGTTCATTAGAAAGAGCAACTAAATAAGTATTTAATAGTGATGGTCCTTCGAGCCGGATAGTTTGTGTTTCTATCGGATCGGTGAACACGTCGTGACGGTGAAAACATTCAAAAATCTATTTTTTCCGACTAAGGTCCCTTTCTTCGCGACAGGTCACATATGTTTTTGAATATGTAGCTTTTCGACTTAAAAATGAGAAATTGAAAAATCAATATTTTTAATTTCTTGCTTAGAAACAGAAATTTAAAACAGGATTTGTTTAAATCTGAAAATGCCACCGTAGCACTCGAAGACTCCTCCGACGAACTCCGCTAGAGGAAGCGCGTTCGCTACGGTGAGATTGCCACAACCTCAGTTACCCAGCTTGCTGTTACCGCGTTTCACCGATTACCTACAAGTTTCTCAATCCCAGTTATTTCTGGGAAGTTGATCATTGCAAAGTTAACACCAGCAAAGGAAAAATTATTATTTGAATGGCTTAAAATTGCGCAATTTCAAATTGTACTACTAACAATCTTGTATTTTTAATTTCATTATTAATTGTCAACGAAAAGTTTCGCGCGCTCTATAGCGCGTGTATTATAAAATAGATAAAATCATTAATTAAAATGTAACGGATGTTGTAAACGGCGTTGAAGTCGAAGTTGAAGTTTATTATTCAAAAGCTAGTGTTAAATAAATCGAGTACCTTTTCAAACTGATGATTGATCAGTTTTCACGTGAAGCGGGTCTGAAAGCTGATTTCGATTAAATAACAATCTGTAGTTATCATCTGCCCATAATACCTTTGAATTTCAATGATTTTGAAAATGGGAATACAGTACGAATCGACTATTTATAAACCACGAGATTTGAGTCCAGATTTGCTAATCGCGTGGGTCCATCGAAATATCATTTCGCAGCCTGAATAATGGAAAATTATCTGCACGGAATTAATTCACGATCATGTGGGGTGCCACGCCGATTATATTGCATCCCCCTCTAAGTCCACGATCCGATCAGGCTAACATTTCCATACAACGTTGATTGCTGAAACGGTCCTTGGAGCAGCCGGTGTCTCCATTACCATGTCAATTAATAATTACACTGCTCTCAATTGGTTCTCTCGATTCACGTTTCTCTTTTATCAATCTATATGGCAAATGACTCGACTTTCCGTTTCTCTAAAGCTTCCAAACCAGTTTGAATTTCATGAAATTCGTAAAACTTCCAGCTTCTCACCAATAAATTCTGTGAATTTCAGTATTTCGCGAATTATTTACAAGAGATTAAATCTCTTCAGCAAATTAATCAAACTTCTACGATATTTACAGTGGCACTTGATCCAATTTATGGAGGAAATATTTCTACTTGTTAGTTCTGTAAAGTGGAGTTCAATCAATTCACAAAACTGGAATTGATGCTTTTTTTAAAATAAAACAATAGGGTTTGATTAAAATTGCATGAAGAGATCGATCTCTCGTTTTCATTTCACATATCTAATTCAATAACTCACACATAGGTGGTAACTCCACAACCAATTGGAGCAGCTTTATCGGTTCGCATAAGTGGTCCTTATTTTCGAGACACTTATAAATGTCATTATTAAAGTGGAAACGTTGCCTCCTTTCTTATCATATCCATCTTTGAAATTTTTATTTTTATTTTTGCTATTCTAAAGGTCGACGTGAAAGTCGATAAAATATCCGTGAAGCCGTGGCGGCAACAAATGTCAGTCCTGATGATAGCCGTACCGCGTGGAGCTACGTCGCTTCGGTTCTTCAATTCCGAGCCACTGGGTTGGAGTGATAGAATAAAAGGAATAGTCGCCACAGGTCTGACAAAAATTGAAATAATCCATTACTTTCTTCACTGTAAATTTGTAAAATTCTACTCTTGTGAAGATGATTTCGAATGCATTGTTTTTTAATTCTCTGTGATAAATTTGTATAAGTTTATTTCAATTTCCAAGAGATAGTAATCATTTTATCGGATGAAGTTTTCAATTATGTTCTGACAATGAAAATTAAGAACTTCAATTGCACCAAGATGCTTTCTTTTTTCCGATGCAAGTAAATTTAAACATTTATCTTTGAAAAGGAGACTCCGATGCTTCGTTTCCTTATAATGAGTTCGATTTGTTTTTATCTTCTATTTCCGGGAATTATAATGGATCCAATTAGTGAAATATGACGGTGGGCATCCGATAATGTGAAAAAGACAAGGTATCAAAATGATACAATAGTCATAAACACTTTCAGCAAATATTTTATGTTCGAGTTTGTAAAGTGTGTGTTTAAGAGGGTAGGGTTATAGCCTCCATTTGTCGGTGGTTTTTCATTCGAGGAAAAGGTTCTTGCATGGGGTGAAAAAGTTTATAACACTTCGACGTTAACGTAATACGCAACGGCTGCTGCGCTAACTTATATTGCGTGGAGGATTACCATGTCGTTTCTTATCTATGGGCTTCAGGTACTTTGCTTGTTCGCCCCCTTCGGTTCAATTCTGTGGCCCACTGCGACGATATTTAAATTTATTACCTTTTGCTTGTATTCTAATTCTTTGATCCATAATGGAATAAAAAAATATCCTTTAGGACGAAAAATGTTAGTCTAAATCGCTTATACCCTTTATATCGAAAGAAGTTTGAAACATCATATAAATGACTCCTAAGTCTATCCAATCTTTATTTTATTTCATTTTCGCTTTTCTCTTTGTATTGCTCGTTTTTAGTTTTTGAACATTCAAAAACGAAAAATTCAATATCTCATTTAAAAGTATTTGAATGACGGACGCAGAAAAAATTTAACTGATCTACTACATTTTGTTGGTTAAACTATCGAAACTGATTCTATGTGACGGCATCATGAAATTACTCTTGCAAAAAGTGCATTTACTTTCGGCCGCATTTACATGCAGGAACAGGGGAGTTTTTTGTGCACGTGTTGCAAAAAGATATATATGTTTTGAAAATTTCTGGTGACTGTCTGACATCTTGCACCAACGGTTTTTTAATTCAAAGAAACAAAATTAGTAGGCTAGTATTACGGAATTTTCCATAATACTATTATTCGATTACTGGAAGAGTTGGAAATTTGTTAGTCTTACGGAAAATTCCGTAGTAGTAGACAGTATGAACAAAATTATTGTAAATTTGAGAAATCAAAGTATCCATGCCATAATTGGAACCTGTCGCGATGTAAGAATACAATCTTTCACCTATTGTATCTGTTTTATTTTATGAAAGAGTAAAATAATCTGTTAGTATCGATAGACAACCTATATAATTTTTTTCCCCGTGGAGAATAAACAGAAATGTGACGAGTGAAAGTGAAAGTTGATTAATCGTTTACCTGAAGTAAATTAGAAAATTTTGCGGAGTGTAGAATTTAGGGGTCGCGGTATTCGAAAGTTGATCGAAAATGAGAAATTTCGCGAACGAATTGAAGGGTTCCGTAACGAAGATGATTGGTAACGCCAGTTTGATTGGCGGTACGATAACTGCGTTAACGGGGTAATAATAACCAATCTCGAGGCGATTTCCTCTTGGCTCCACCAATCAGAAGACGCGCCCTCATTTCCGTTTGCTCAACGCGTCAACACATCCTCTTCATCTTTAAACAAGTAATCAAATTTTTCCACAAGTCCTGTCCAGATTCCGAATTCTTTTCCTTCCCAAAAAATTCCCGCTTTCTTTACCCCTTTTATTCTCCATTTAGGAACAAACTTTTCTTCCCTTCAACAAGATTCTGAAATGAGTTTGATTTCTTAAAATTTAAAGTAACTTATTTCCAGTAGGTTAGACACAACAAAATTGAATTTACTCGCTTTATGGTGATTTTGAGAAATAAAAGAGCGACTGACTGGAAGCGATGGAATTAATTTCGTGAATCAGGGATTGCCTCGTTTCTGGATAATACGTTCGAGTTTTTTTTAGAAGTGACAGGTTTCTGTTTCAGAGAAACATAACGGCGGAGAAAAAAAAGAGGAAAAAAATCGAGACGCGATCTTCTGGCCAAGCTAAGTTGGACTCTTTCTTCGGGAGTTTGGGATAAGTTCTGGATATAAGCTCTCGACGCATTTTGCTCCATTTCCCGCTTCTTAATTACGAGTACTTCACTAATTCTTAACTAGATACATCAGCGTCTTCTCCCATTCTCAAATAACAACTCAAATAACAACTGACATCCCTATTTCTATGCCGCTATTTTAGTCACTACAATTAGAAGTTATAATAGGAATTACCTCAGTCCTACTGAAATGTATCAGATTTAAAAATACTTTCCTTTCTTTTTTATGATTACATGTCTTTTGCGCAATAGGCATGTACTACTGTATTCATTTAGAAATGATTATGATTTCTACAACTTCTACCATCATGTTCAAAATGTTTTTCTTAAATTTTCATTTCCAAGAAATAGGCAAACTATTTCATACAATGAGACCAGCCCAACCCACTTAATAAAATTCTTATCATTTCTAACAACTTTCGACTCATCTCATTCATTTGAACGGGTATAAAATACCTCATCAAAACGTTTTAGTATGAGTTATCAGAGCGTTGGTAGTTACATACTTAGTTACAAGTATGTAACTTCATAAATTCCCGTATCGACTCTCCCCCCTTGGGGTCCAATTCCGTTGTTAAACTTGTGGCCGATAAATCAGGCGAACTATTATAAATTTGTTACCCGCGAAATCCGACATGGGGCGCCGTGCACTTGCAACAAGCCATCTCTGCTTTCCAGCAAATCCCCTTAACCCTCACCCCACCCCAGGATCGTCGCCCATGGTTTGACATCGCCCTATCTCATACTCGTACTCTCGATCAGACTCTCTTGGCACGTTTACTAGTGTTTTCCACGTGCATTTTTATCCGTTGCATAAATAACTACGCGGCCATAAAGCCTGATATACCGCCAGTGTGAATTTATATATTTTTTCGGCGATAGATGCAAAATATTTCACTCCACCACTTACCCCTTATACCTAAGGGGCTCCTCGAATTTATAGACACTCTAGACTACCTATCGTCAAAGAGAGTACATATATCAATAGCAATCTCCATTTCGTCCGCAGTTTACCATCGAATCGTAAAGCAAGAAACTAAAGGAGCTTTGGGTTGTAGTCGAGAAAAGTGTCGTTTGATGGCTTGCTAGTTCGATGGTCAATCATTCCTTGAATGATTTGAGTATTTTAGATTCGACAAGAGAAATCAAGAAGATAAAAAAGGTTGTTTTCGTATTCAAGCTTAGGCGCATTCTTTAATTTTGTGTGTTGATTTTCAGGCGCTTGTTATATTCAGATTAGCTTGTTTTATTGTTAGCTGGATTAGCAAATGCTAACAGTGCAGTTTACATATTTGATGGATCACTGACCTTCACAGGATATTTTTAGCTACCCAGACCATTGCGTGTTACGTTTTCTCTATTTATCATTAACCTCGTATTGCTAATCTCAATTCAGAGCGACACGGATTTTCCCAGATTCAACATGAATGCAACCACGACGAAAACTCTCTGCGGTTTGGCCCATGAGACTCGAGTAGTAAAGGTGGCCAATGTCCATCCGCAATGAACTCCACCTCATCCATTAGTGAACGAACTGCTTAAAATGTTTCGAAACTCCTCAAATTACCAACTTTGAATTCCAGTGAAAGAGGCCTTCCTAACTAGCCTTATACAAGATTCGGAAAGCTGTTGAGAGATGTAGATAATTCAAAGCAGCATTCGAATTTAGGTGATAGAACGATAGTGGATTTTGCATGCTAATTTTTTCTTATAATTTCGAAGAAACTTTTGTTGAATAGATGATACAATGGTAGATAAATTAAGTTCATAGATTGGTATGAGTTTGAATGAGAGGCTTTAGGACCTTTACTATCTGTTGAATTTAGGGAAAACTAGTAGCATGGAATAAATGCTGGGCACTCTGCAATCAATGCACATTGAGACGAAGGTTCAAGCAGAACAGGTTTCTCTATCTCCCTCGATATCCAGTTCGCTGCCCTCCCTCCCTCTGTCATTGCGTCCTGTTCCTCGTAGGCAAGTCGACTCTCTACCGACTGACGATCCGACTTCGGTGATTTAGGCGTTTAGCTAATTATACTGGAAAGCCTTTCTCAATTCATTTAGGTGAATTCAGGAATCATGGCTGCTGTCGAATCGACATCGAACATTTGATCTCAGATTCCTCACAAATGAAATCCCTAATTACAGCATCTGAATTACATTTAAAGATCTGAAGCAGGAAGGGAAATTTTACCTTTATTAAATAAACTTAATCAAATTTAATTTTTATTCAAACAAAATTTGATATAGGTATTCACGTTCATCCTCTGTCTCATGTTCCTAAGCTTATAAACTTACTACTTTGTCTGACCATAACAGAACTTCATCACTTAGCGCAACACTATAGTCGGGAATCCCGAGCGTTATAGCAATCCCATCACTTTCTCCTGGTGCTTCTTCAGCGTCCGCGTTTTTTCAGCGCAATCTAAACCCATTTGACGCATTTGAATCTGAATAAAAGAAAAGAAAGGTGTTTTGAATTTAATAATCCAAGGAAGAAAATGTGCTGTCACGTAGAAAGAGATACAATGAATCGGTTTAACGCCGCACAGTAGCTAACTTTATTTCTAATTCGCAATGTGCCTTGAATAACGGGAAAGTTGTTGCGTCTTAAGACGTTCTCGCGAAACGCGAAATTAGCAGGTTTCAAATAGAGCGGTTGATGTGCGTTGAACGAGGGGGTGCTAGCTAAAGCAGTAAGAAAAGTGAAGAATCTCTCTCTCTCTCTCATTCTCCACAGCATACGGAACGACTCGTAGATCGAGTTAGTTTATAGAGGGAATTAAATGCCCGTAAACCTTAGCAGATACTCGCTTAAAGGGGTACTAGACCTATTCAGGGTACGGAATACAAATAATCAACGAGTAAGGCAGAGTAAACGTTACAATAACGAGAAAGATGCTGCGACTAAACTACAGATGTATAAGAAGTAGACATTCTCATACCAATCATCATTCTTTTTAATTTACCACAGATGTTGGCTAAAGTTCAAATTGCGGCTCTTTTTTTAGTAACAAAAAAGTTGAAAAAAGAATCTTTTTATTCATGAGGAAAGACATTGTACATTACCTTCTGAAGGGAATATGACTTCCCAAAAATGTAAAAAGCACTCAACATTTTATACACACTTTTGAATGTGGCATTGTTTACTAAGAAGAAAGGATTTTTTGGGACACTTCCAGAGAAACTTTACGGAGTGTTGGCAGTTTGACCGCAGCATCTCGAAGCATTACTCAGTAAACACGGTCGCAACGTTCATCGGAGAGACAGTGTCGTGCAAGGGACATTTCAGACCGCCATAAACGATCCACCCTCCGGCAAATAAAGCTTATATAACGCTTCTCGCGTTACCGCACCTCTGGTTGGCCGGGGTGTGATGCACTTTCTGAATATTTGAGCCACCCTGGCCATGTTACCAGAGGTAGCGGTGCTGATGGCTATAACAAGTGGTGGTCGCTCAAGTATTTCGCTCCCTCGTAAAGCGATCAAGACGCATGCATAACAAACCTGTGAGAAGAGCGGAAAGGGGGTAAATATAGTTTGAAGCGGCTTAGTACCGCCGCAGAATACTCACAGAAACTGGAAACGAGCGACCATTGGGCACCAAACGAGTCACTATATTAGGTGGGAATGACATGAGTCGACCATCCACTGCTCCTCTGAGTATCATCTGGGAATGTAGTTAGGAAGGATATTCGTGCATTGCCTGACGCAAATGCTCCGTAACGTATTTCTAATGACCCTTGATGATCCGTGAATTAGAGCTTCCTTATCAAAATTGAAGGATAGGATCGTTTATTGAAATTAAGTGTCCAGTAAAAGCACATTAATTTTATATTTCGGAAAATTGGTAATACAGTGGATTAAAAGAAGAAACGATTCAATCACTATGATATTCTTATACTTTTTTTTTGAAGGATTGTTATTTATAGTTTAATCTGAGAAAGGAGCTTCAGTTGTAAAAAAACTAATGAATGTCTGTCCCCAATCCGTGCAAACCAAGATGGTCGTTTCTCTTGTTCAGCAAATCTCCTGTTGTAAGCACGCACTTGGTCAGGAGAAATTTAATCAAGGACCACGCACATTGACTATCGTGTCGTGGGCTTTTTTTCTTGGCTTTTCATTTGTCGAGACCCTGAATTCTGGTGGTACGACCCGTTGATTAGTGCCAGCACCCTTCCTCATATGATGTTCCGTGTCGAGACCAAAACGGACGAGAGACCTTTCTGCTGGCTCGCGTAGACGTCCTGGGGAGCCGGGTGGTGTATATCTGTCACCATTAATCATGCGAGAATAATTAACATCAGGCAGATTCCTAATTAGAAAGTTATCGCTGCCAATGTCGTGGCAGCGTTCGGAATGACGGTTATAGCGCTGACGATGGGATTCTCCTGAGAGAGCGAATATATCAACGCCAAGGAATAGATTTAGAAGAAGATTTAGTGCCTGATGTTTGATACTCCTAAATAATTTCGAAAATCAAAATCATAAAAATCTGAAATATTTTATTTATTTAAAAGCTGTCAAAAAACTGAGAATCGGAGGAAGAGTTCTGCTTCTTGCCAACATTTTCGGGCTATTATCATTGCTCCTTCTTCGAGATGCGAGAAGTATTTTGGAAATCATTACTACAAATGGAGATTGTTCTTTTCACCAACATACTCTAGAAGTTGATCCACTTTAATCTTCATATATTTACGAGAGTGATTTGCACTCACCCTTCCGTCTCGTTTATTCATTTCGATCGAAAGAAAATTGCTTTCGTATGCCAAAACTTCGGAAAATCAATTCCGTAGTTCTGTACGCTCGGAACCCTGTACCTGTTGCTTTCCTTTGAAACACTGTACATAATGCGATTGGAGGTTTGACCGTAGCAGTAATTTTATCTTCCTCATAGAACCTTTATTCTAAACTTAATTTTACGTATTTATGGAATTTAGCATTTCTTAAACTCGAATATATCCATACCGTTTCACGAAAATCAGAAATAAATTCTGAAGTACGTAAGTAAATGTTAATTTCAATAAAATGTTGACAGAAAGGACTATTTTTGATCGATAATTTTTGAGGGAAGATTGTTCGGAGGGAACTGAATCTTTGTTCTTATTTTTCTTGATATTAGCAAGGAACGAGGTAGGCACTTCTTGCCTTCCACATCGTTGAACCAGACGGCAATTCGATCGCGGAGCACCAATAAGATTTCTGCAAGACTCACGCCTACGTTCAAGGCGGTGAAGGCACTCTTCCGTAAGACTGAAATACGATAAGATGGCCATTTACATTCTTGCTAAGGGCAATTCTTGTTCGCAGTAACAAGAGGTTTTCCAGCCTCTCGTTGGCCATAAGCACCCCTCCATTCGAGAAGAACCTGTATGGAGAGGACGGACTTAACAAGTCTGAACTAATCCCGATTTGCATTTTTCAGCAGATTTCACCCCGTTAAATTCAAAACGAAACGCTAAAAATTACCATTTTCAATTTCTTATCATTTTGCGATATCTAGGAACTGAATAACGAATATTTTCTCATTATCCATCTCCAACATATTGTACCGAGGTAGGGTTCGCCCTTCAAGAGAGGTACTACTGTGTTGTCTAAAGTATAGAAATTATTCAACATTCTTCAAGTCACTTCTGAAGTATTTTTCATCCAATTGGATAAAACTTATCCTTATAAGTGTCGTTTACTCTTCTTTCTCTCAATGTAAAGAGATCATTATGCGTCAGTCGAAAAGGCGATTTGGTATCAGTCAATCTCTGGTCATCTAATATAAACTTGGGGCGATCGATGGTAATAGAGCATTGATTACCTTTGTGCGAAGTCCAGCATTTAAATTAGTCTGCAGATCCAAACTCGTCATTCAATTACCATCCCACATATTTCGCGATGAATGATTTAATTTCACTGTGAAAATCGATATTATCAACACTCGCTGCTGTTTGAATTGCGCGTGGGTATTACCAAGTTGATCGTTGCAATTAGTATTTAATTGTTGTGTATTATTAAATAGCTGGGCTTATTGTGATATTTATTTGTTATTTCTATAGTAATTGACATAAATATTCCGCGAACATTTCGTTTGGATTATATCAGAATAGGGTTTGGATGAGTAGCTGTTACGCTGTCAGGTTCATTTCATGGGCCTGTCAGCAACAAACTGTCCTATCCATCAAGGAGCACCTTTGGGTCTTCTTGTTTGGTCGGATTCGATATCGAAACAACTACGATGTTTCTTTACCCCATCTGCAAATTCATCTGCATGCGAGAAAAAGCTCAAAAAAGGCCAGGGTCTCCGCGAGTTTGGCCTTCCAGGAAGAAAGAACCCTCTTTTTGCTAAAACTACGTTTTCGCACCATCCATTTATCGTGGCGCCTTGTGAAGTGGTTCGCAAAGCCTCCAGTTCTTCCGCTGCTCAACGTTCCTGCTCCAAATAGAAATCCTTCCATCTTCCATGATCCGCCAATTTCCAAGTACACGAAACTCACGTTTACTCTGCGATTCTGATTTGGACGAAAAACGCTTGGAAAACTTCTTCTTTTTCGATTTTCTTGACTTCGCAGCCATTGCAATGTAAAATTTCGATATTTGTCATGCAAAAGATAATATTTGAAGATTCATGGCCTCTGAAACGGTCGAGATAAAAATAAAAACTCAACATTTTTGTACTAAAATATCTTTAGTTTTAACTGCTCTCTTGATCTGAACTAGTGAAGTTTGACTAAAAATTATTGAAATTTAACTAATTGTTGGTCGAACGATGGCATACACCTTTCTTCACGTATTAGTAAAAACTAATTAATTTTTGGTTGAATTTAACTAATACTGAGTAGAACAATGTATCGAAACGTTGGTGAAAATATTTTAATAATTAATGAGCAAAAAACCATAACCTAATTTTTATTTGACTACATCAGTTAATGAAATCTGACTGAAAATTACTTAAATAACAACTCATTCAATCCGTAACTGACTTTTCGCTTTTCGATTAGTCATTTTTTAACTAATTCAGATTTAGAGAGTGGAGAAACAAACTGAAAGGTTTCATCAAATATTGAGAAGTATTGGTTTAACAACTTTAATTAAGATAAAAATTAGTAAAAGTAGGCGGCAGGCGCCTACAAGAAAGAGTTTCGTAGCCTATTAAGTCTTTATCAAAGTCGTATAAATCTCCCCCTCATCCTCCCCCTCCACTCGGTTTCCCTCTTTTTCTCTCTACTCCCTCCATTTCGCCTCCCACCCTTCTCCTTCTTTCCCCTCATCGATCCTTTCTTTCTCTCATTTCGCCTCACTTCCCCTCATACATCTCAACTCACTTACCCTCATATCCCCTTATTTCCCCTTGTTTTACTTCATCCCCCCCCTCACTTCCCCTCATCGCCCCTTTTTCATCCGACGGGCGAACGCCCGGCCGAAACCATAAGGGCTTCTGTTGGGTGTTACGAAACTCTAAAGATCTAATTTAAATATCTCTATACATGCAAATCTGTAAGAAGGCCTGCGCATGGGATAAATAAACTATTTAAAAACTGATATAAGTGTAGAAAAATGAATAATAATTTAGCTAATCATAAATCTGCGACCTTTTTATGACCTTCAGTTAGAATTAATTGAAGGAAATTCCGAAAGCAAGTGGTAATGGTCAGCGATTAATCAGCCGTGCGGCAAGTGGCTAGAGACGTGAGTGGCCAGACCGTCGTTACGTCTGGTTGAGCAATAACAGAGATTGGCTTGGTAAAGGCGGTAAATCCCTTCTCCAGTCTTATCGGGCACTTGAAGTTGTTTTTTAATTACGATCGCGTTGGTAGTAACGCACGGCAAACTCAACTCCCCGCTTCCTGGTGAAGAAATAGAATGCAAAGGGATCGTGAGACCGGCTCTACTCGACTTGTACCGCGTAGAGCTTTCAGTATAAAGCATTCCATTTGCATTTTATTGTTTAATATAAGTTTATGGTATCCACGCTTCGAACACCCTTTACACCCTACACGACACACTGAGCTTTTCATGGTCGAGGGACTTTACTTCAGTGTGCTTCTTCCGCTTAATTTTCTCTCTGCCTCGAGTGACCAACGATTACAAACACATGAAGCCAACCTTTTTCCAAATTCTGAACAAAAATTGCTGAGAGAGTTTCTGCAAAGAATTAGGTCAGCCTTAGATACCATATATCAGGAACTCAAAATTTCGATTTGTGGAATAGAAACTTTGCAGAAGTTTTTTCAGTCATGTAGAGAAATTCGCTGATATTTAGCAAACTTGATGTGACCTATAAAATGCCCTGACACTTCCGGGTTTCCTGAATGCTTTCCTACAAGGATGTCGAATCCGCCTCTTCTGGGTTTCAGAGTAAAAGTGGAAAAGTCGATGATACAGTTTTTGAACAAGTTTTTTACTGTCCAGATTTAATTCGTGATGGAAACGAGTATAGTAAAAAGAGGGGCACAATGGCATTACAATTGAGAGTCGGTAATGAGGTTCTTTTTACAGTAAATTAAACGTCAAAGGAGAAAGTTCAAAGTTGCCAAGCGGAGCACGACATACGCATCTCTAACATAAGTTGAGCATTGTGGCACTTATGCATCTCTCAAAGTGGGCATTATAGTCACAATGGGGCTGAAAGCCAGCAGAGTAGTCTTTGTGAGAAAGGAACGAACGTTGAATAGTGACTCACAGTGGCGTATCATTTGAAGCTTAGAAATAAATGGCGGCAAAATTTTAATTTGAATGTGGCAATCAAAATATCACATACTTTCTAACGAGAAAGATTGAAGTTCACAAAATTTTTAATTAGGAACACTACCAGGGAAATTATCTTCCAGTAGATTTGGTTAAGTTTCATTTATTTTGTAGCTTATGAAGTGAAATAATAGAATTTCAGAATAATAATTTGGAAAAGGACCCTAATAAGTGTCTGCCAAAACTGGAAGTTCATGTTTATTGCTTGTCTAATTAAATCTTTTTTCAGGTTATATTGATCTGATTTTTTTTCTCTTAGAATAGGAAAAAGTTTCCCGTACAAACTTATATTCAAAGAAAAAAGAAAATAAAGAATAACTAGATTCTAGTATCGTCACATTCCGTGACTCATTCGGTTCTAGCCTCATTGCACTATCAGCTCATTCAAATGACACACACTTTCCATTACATTGCTTCGACTTGGGTCGCTGATCAAACTCTCTAGCAATCACCCAGGATGTTAATGAGTTATCATACATCATAATTTACACACAAATGCTTGAAGTGACTGATAAACTTATAGGACATTCTTCGAGAACCCACTCATTACTGACTTTGTCCATTAGCGTTTTACCGCACACATTCCACAAGAATCACACAACGGCGTTCACTTTATGCCTATTCTTTTTTTGATACGTCCTGGTCTCGCTACCATACAGCACAGTCGGTGCAAG
The DNA here is from genome assembly GCA_032362435.1 of Melikaiella ostensackeni. Taxonomy (NCBI): domain Eukaryota; kingdom Metazoa; phylum Arthropoda; class Insecta; order Hymenoptera; family Cynipidae; genus Melikaiella; species Melikaiella ostensackeni. The sequence goes on from JAUMHM010000085.1 coordinate 50,620,263, forward strand.
CACAAAATCATGTATTGCAATTTTAGCTTTATTCATTACATTTCCACTTCTTGTAATAGCTCGTGCACTACCGATAATCTTTCTGCCATCGTTTGTACATCTGGATATCTCTGCATCTATCTTTTTGCCAGCAGTAAATATACTTTCGAAATACACCAAATCATCAACTTGTTCTATCACCTCTTCATTCAAGGCAATGTTGCATACTGTTTTCTTACTTCTCCTTTCAAACACAATATTTTTTGTTCCATTCACGTTAATCTCAAGACCAAGACCCTTCATGCTGGTATCCAGTCTGCTCATCATTCTCTGCAAATCATCGACTGATTCTGCCATAACAATCTCATAATCTGCGAACGCCAGTTCACTCGCCAGTCCGCTCGCTTTACTACCATCAAATATTGTTTTTATTGTTTTCGGAGGCCTACTTCTCACTCCATACTCTCTGAGTATGGATCAATAAATGCACAGAAAACTTTTTTGTTTATTCTCAAACTTTTTCCTGTGATCTGTCTCAAGTTGAATATCTGATCTGCACATGATCTTCCTGGCATAAATCCACATTGGACTTCACAGGTTCTTTCTTTTGTTATTTCAATAACCTTACAAATAAGTATTTTGGTGAATATTTTGCCTATGGTACTAAGTACCTACTAAGTACTTATAAGTATACGTATAAGTACTGAGTACTTATTGTACTTAGTAGGCTAATCGCTTTATAATTAGTACAGTCACCTTTATCACCATTTTCCTTGTAAAGTGGAACGATAATCCACTTCGTCCAATCATTTGGAACTTCACCGTTCTCAGCAGACATATTCATAAATTTGTTCGGTACCTTCGCGTTGCTTACCAACCCATCTTGTCATGTCTCTGAGTATAATGATTCTTTTCGCAGGATCGCAAGTACCTATAACATCTTTCAACGTGTCCCATACGGTATCTTTTACAGCACTACTATCTCCACAAACTAGAGCGTAGCACATTCTAATAAATAGCCTCCTGATTTCCACTTTCATTGTTACTTATAATAATCTAGGATATACACATTTATAATTTTTGACATGCTGATTCGCTCTCTCATTCAAAATCAGACCAATTCCTTGGCTATCATGTGATTCATTATCTACTCCTGACCAAAGATCTAGCCCATTTTCTATTTTTCTTATCTCACACCCCTTTTTCTTTGTTTACAGTACATATAAAATATCTGGCTTCCTTACGCGCATTGTATTCCGCAATTTCATTTCCTTAAAATCATTTACACCTCTAACATTTCAAACAACCAGTCTCCATTTATAGTCTAAAACTTTTTCATGGGCATGCATTTACACACATGTAAATTAAATTTGATATACACGTGTGTATTCAATGTAATATAAATTTATTAATAATGATATCCAATGTATATTAAATATAATGTAGATATGTTAATATTAACCTACATGAGTATTATTTTCAATACACTTCGTAAATCATTTTAAATTACATTATAGCGTATATTGAAAATATATTAATCTTACAAACATTCTTAAAAGTGCTGGTCATTTAAAAGAAAGTATGAAAACAAAGCCAGAACCAAAGGAGTTACGATCGGCTTGTATTATATACTGAGGAGGGCACCATCCTCCTGCAGTTTTGTTTTCGATCTGGAAAAAGACTATCCATAACCTCATAAAATTTTGGAAAGAACCTATTTTCTAATTTTTAAAGTGTACTATGTTTCCATAAATGCATATGGAGTACATAATTTCTATAAGAACAAATTTCCTCATATTCATATGAAAAAAGTTATAAAAACCATCTAAAAAATGGATCGAATAATTTTACTCTAAGCACGGCACTTACAAGATTTCTGATTTATTTTCTTATTTTTTAAACTGGTGGAGCACGTGACGATAACGTGACGTGACTGCGACTAGCACGTGTGTGTTCTTTCTTCCACGGTACGCGATCTTACAAGCAGTTCACCGGCTGCTTTTGTAGTTTAAAACCATTTGGTCGGATCGCGTGCACGGAACGCATTTATAACGACGTGCCTCGCCTCCCTTTCTTCTCTCTTCCGTCATTCAACCTTTCTCTCTTTCTCTTTTCCTAGGTCAGTTTCTCGCTCCTCTTTTATTCCCTCCCACTCACTATTTCTGATCACTATCTCTCACTTTCTCTCTTTCTGCTTTTCTCTGTCTCTCGCATCCGCTTAGTTTCGCCAACCTGCTCGGGGTACGAGAATTTATTTACTGCTGAAATGATTTACATTTTATTTATCGTGACTTGAGAGCTCAGGAGCCAGTAGTCCCCGGAAACTTTGGAATTTAATTGCCAAGCGACACCCTCCAAAGCTAGGAAGCGGGCAATCTCGAATCTACCCTCGGATAAAATCTGTCCGTCTCCGGAGTGAGGGACTGTACCAAGAGTGAAAGAAAATAAGTTTCTTCGAAAATCTCCGCTGTTCTTAAAGTGATTTTTTATAACTGATTTTACAACTGATTGAAAGTTACTCAGGAATAATTGAAAAGCAATTTTATTACTGAAAGCATTTGATGTTTGAGTATCAATTTTTAACACAAAGAGACTTAATTGTATGTTTATTTTCTGGTATACCTAGCTCCGAATAGGTCACCCAAGAATATTAAATTGATACTTAGCCTAGGGTTTCCTTTTGCATTCTTTTTGGAAGTTCAAAAAAAAATTTTGTTGCCGGTCAATAAAAATTAATTTATTAACCATTTTTATTTTTAAAAATCTTTTTTGTTGATCTCGAAATATATTGATCTGAAATAAAAATGTTTTGCATAAAAGTTGTAGATTTCATCAAAGCACATATTTTTTGTATTCACTCTTTGTTTCCAAAGAGAATATTTTTCAAGAAAAACGAAGAAAATGCATTTTTAGATTTCTTGTGATAAAAAATGTCAGAAACTCCCGACACTAGTGTTCAAGAACATCTGGCATACAACCTCTCCCCCCACTCACGTTGGACCTCATTCCAGTGGCACAAAAAGATATGCTGCCTTGTGTTGAGCATTTTAAATCAGAGAGCTTGGAAAGGTAGAAGGAGTTAGTTGAAGTTGTAGATCAACTAACTCCTCCCACCTTTCCAAGATCCCTACTTAAAAATGCTCAACACTAGGCCGCGTGGTTTTTTTCTATCTCATATCAATATTTTTCGAGATTAAAAAAACTAATTTAAAAAAAAGCAGAAAATGTTAATAACTTAGTTTCTATTAATCTGCGCTAAAAATACTTCTGTCACTTTTAATTGGGATGCAAAACGAATCCCTAGACCAATTATCAAGTCAATATTCTTGGGTAACCTTTTCGGAAGTGCCCTGAAACCCCCATTTAACCGGCCCTCATATACCGTCTTCCTAGAATTCCACCGACTCACATTCGTTGATGAGGGAGTCCAAGGAGCCGAGAGAGAGAATTGCCGCCGACTCGCATTCTTCGATGAGGGGTTCCAAGGGGCCAAGAGAGAGGCGCGTGAGATCACCGGAGTTAGTTAGTTCCCGCTGACTGTTTACAAGATACAAATTCTTAGAATGGAATCACGGTCAACCCAAGCCGTACCCGAGACCAACGCTGAATGGGGGTTTCAGTATATACCTTTTTTTAAAATTGTTATTCAAAATCCATTCTTTTTGATCTCAAAGTATTTAGATTTAAAAGCCTCATTCGATTAGATCAAATTTTCACTCGATTTATACTAGAGTGATTCCAAAATCGCGAAGTTTGAAAAATGCAATGTGCCCTTGAAAATTCTTGTTTCTTTTTGAAGAAAAAATCTCTAAAAAAATGTAATCTAGTCGGGTGGAATCTTACACTCACGCATCGAGATGAAAGTTTAAAGTCTAAATATCTTCGTTTTTTTGTAGTTACAAAAAAATGTTTAGGACAATATGAGCCAAATTTCTCATTTTAAATTGAATGATGGTATGTACCTTTAGAGAAAAAAATTCTAGACTCGTTTTTTTTACAGAATTTCCTTTTTTTAATAAGACTTACTTCACCTAGACTTCTAGATATTTTCGACATAAATTCATTGGTACCATGTAACTTGTTTTTACGATTATATAATTTCTATTTCAAGATTTATTTCAAGATAAATAAAAACGACTAAATTAACAGTAAAACAAGGTACATGGTGCCAATGAATTTGTTTCAAAAATATCTATAAGTTTAAGTATACTTGAAGTCCTAATTATTACAAGGAAAAGTGGAGTATGTAAAAGGAAGTTCCTAAAAAATTCTTTTTTGAAATTACACATTACCGTTAAATCTACCATAAAAAGTAGGCTTATATTGTCCTAAACAGTTTTTTGTAAGCACAAAAACAACGAAGATATTTAGAGTCAAATATTTGATCTTGATGCGTGAGTGCAAGATTTTATCTGATTGGATACATTTTTTTCAGGAATTTTCTTTTTTTCAAAAAGGAGCGAGAATTTCCAAGAGCACATTGCATTTTTCGAACTTTGAGATTCTGGAATCAGCATAAAGTGTACCCTTTTCGCGTTTTTACATATCTGAAATCCCCCTTCCCACAGCAGATCGTCAGGCAGTAAACCTTTTGAGTCAGATCCCTTCCCGAAATCCCCAATGCCCCAACCTTCATAACAAGCCTCTAAGCAATGCCTAACGTACTCAATTCTGTGTTTTCTTAAATTTCTAAAGTCCCTTACCGTTTGCAGCCGGACTTTTATTAGAAGCTCTCGCATTCGCCTTTAAATTTGGTCAGGGGAGTGGAAAACTGCAGAAAACCAAAACTCCCGAGCGCAGCTGGTTACCGTCAGTTTTAAAAGCCTCATTATTGGCATGTGACTTACTTTTTTAATAAATGAAGCTCTCTTTATAAAGATGCTTTCAAAACATTTTGGGCTTCTGTTTCCAGTACCGATAGAGGCTACGTGTGTTTCTCGAGTGCTGTCATTTTTTGTCTGGTAAAACGGCGAGAGTTGAGTGAATACGATGAGTGTGTGGTGAGTAAGGGAGTCTGGGTTGGAAGTGCGAGTGTGAATGAAGGAAGTGGTGGTAAGTTGTTTTGTGACTAAAAAAATAAAAAAGTTGAAGATAGTTGATTTTGAGGTTAAGTTGGATTCTGTGAGAAACTACGTGATCTGGCAGAGTTAGGAGTAATTGATGTATTAGGGGTGAAGGATTAAGGGTTTGTAAGTATCAAAAAAGTAATTGAAACAAGAGGGTAAATTTTTTGACATAGTTTTTGGGATGCGAAAGAATGTGACTTGCAAAAAATTGAAGAGTCAGGTGAAGAAGGGTTCAATATAGCTCGGTGGATAAAGTGGAGCGGTATGCCGGTTATGCGTGGTCCAGGGTCTTACACCAGTGGACGACAGCTGCAGGATGAAGGCTCAGACGCGAACAGAGAAGCGAACAGCAACGGGTATGGTACAGAAGAGAGAGAGGGTATTGCGGGTGACGATGCAGGCAGTGAGAGCAGTGCAATGGGCCATGAGTTTAAGTAAGTAAATTTGAAGAGAAGAAGGACGGTTAGAGATGGGGAGGGGGGAGACATGTTCACTAAACAGAAGAGAATGAGGGAGGAAGGAGGAGGAAAATAAATGCGTTAGAAGAGAGAGTGAGGGAACTAGAAATAAGGAATGAACATAAGGTAAAAGAGGCAGGGGTTGGTGGAGAAACGAAAGAATGTAGGGCGAACATGTATGCGGAGAATGAAAAGTTACGCTTGAGGCTGAAAAAGGTTGAAAAAAGAATGGAAGAGGACGAAAGGGGGAAGAGGAAAAAGAATATAATAATTAAGGGCCTGAAAGTGGACAGTGAGAATGGAGAGGAAGGGATTAAAAACCTGATAAGAGACATCGGTGCAAAAGTCACAGTGGAAGGCATTGAGAGACTAGGAGAGAAGAAGAAAGGAAAAGTACGTATTTTTTTAGTGAAAGTAGCGAGTGATGAGGAGAGGTTTAAGTTTATGGAAAAGAAGAAGTTGCTGAAAGGGAGAATTGAAAGAAATGAAGGAGATCTAATGTGGTTGGAGAGGAAAAGGAAGTGGATAATCAAGTGGAAAGCATGGGCTGAAAGGAATAAAGGAGGTAGGATAAGGATTGGGTGAGACAGGATATGGATAATCGGAGAGGTTTGGATTAGGGACCTTGAAATAGAAGACCTAATGGAGGGCAGGAAACGGGAAATCATTGAAAGGGAAAAAGGGGAGCGTAATCAGAATGCAGATACTGAGATGGGGCTTATGAACGACAGGAAAAATCAAATTCTAGGAAGGAGAGAGAAATGCAAAAAGATAGAAGTGAAAGTAGTATTTTGGAATATGTCAGAGTTAAAAAACATGGGCAAATGATTCTAGGATGAATTGCAAAAGTGGGATGTGGTAATAATGAGCGAAACGTAGGTGGATGAGAAGAAGTGGGAAATTATGAAAAAAAATTTACCGAAAGGATGTGTGTGGAAGATGCAAGCAGGGAGAAAGAATAACGTGAAACGAAGATGTATGGGTGGAATGGTGCCATGATTGAGAAAGGAAATGATGGTGGAGGAAGAGAAGAAAAAGAATACGGAGGGAAAGGACGGAATAATGGTGAGGAGAATAAAAGTGGGAAAAGTGGTTGTGGTTGTGGCATGCGTGTATAGGAGAAAAGGAGAAGACGGAGGATGAAGGTTGATAAAAAAACGGACTGAGGGAAAAGAGGAGGATTGATGATGATAGGGGGGACCTGAATACATGGAACGGGGAAAAACGGGAAGAGGTGTGGGGCGAAGAAACTGAGGTCTTTGTAAGAAATTTGGAACATATAGAAACGGATAAGGAGGGTAGGAGGCTTCTAGACTTGATGGGAGAGGCAGGATGGTCTATTTGTAACGGCAGTACCAAGGGGGATGAAGAAGGCGAAATGACGTTGGCAGGTAAAGGAGACATCGTAATGGATTACATTCTGGCAGAAGAAAGAATGAGAAAAATGATGGTTATAATGGAAGTGGGCAATGAGATAAGCTTCGAGTACTTTCCGGTCATAGCGAAATTTAGATGTGGAGGACCAAAGTGCGGTAGAGGGAAGGAGAAAGGAGTGGGAAAAAGGAAACTGAAAATGGGCAGTCGGGGGGAAGATAAGTTAAGAGAATGTAGAAGAAACTAGAAAATGAGGAGGTAGGGAATATGGAAGAGGAATCAGTAGACATGCTGCTAGAAGATCTTAAAAGAGTGATAAATGAGATAAGAGAGGTGGTGAGACGGAAAGGAGTTAGAGAGAAGCGTAGGAGAGGTTCCTGGGAGGACGAGTGTAGGGAAAATGAAGAGAGGATGAAGGAAAATGTAAGAAAATGAAAGAAAGGGGAAATAGAGAAAAGGTAATTCAACAGCAGAAAAAGACATCACGAGAGAATCTTAAGTAAAAAAGACAGAAGGAGCAGGAAAGATACATGGAAGAGGTCAAGAAAGGGGTAAATGAAGGGACGGAATAAGAAGTGATAAACAGGGAAAGAAGTGAAAGGAAGGGCATAAACGAGGAAATCGGGATGGACAAGTGGACGGAGTATTTCAAAAGACAGCTAGGGGTCGTGGAAAATAGGGTAAAAGGTGAAGGAAGAAAGACAGTGGCGGGGCACGAGCACAGCAGGAATGAAATTGGTAGGAAGGAGGTGAATCAGGCGATCGCAAGGCTGAAAAGAAACAAAGCAACAGTCAAGGATGGCATAGAGAACGAAGCACTGAAATATGGTGGTAAAGGGGTGAAGGAAAAGGTGTGGGGGATTTGAAATAAGGTTTGGGGAGGCGAAGGGTAACCGGAAGAATGAAAGACAGGGCTGGTAGTGCTGTTGATTAAGAAAGGAGAGGAAAAAAGGGTAGAGAAATATAGATGTATCACACTCATGTCAGTGGACTATAAAATTTATGCGGAAGTGCTTAGAAAGAAGCTGGAAAGACAGATGGACGAAAGAGGAAGTATACCACATAACCAAGCGGGTTTTAGAAAATGGATGGGTACCACAAATAACATATACGTGCTCAACTTTCTATTCGACAGGAACTTGAGGCAGAAGAGAGGGAAACTAGTTGCGCTGTTCGTGGATTTCAAAGCAGCACTTGACTCTGGGAATAGGAGAATGCTATGGAAGGCCAAGAAAGAGAGAGGAGTAGGAGAAAGTTTGATAGAGAGAATAAAAGAGATATTTGTGGAGAATAAGATAAGGGTGAAGATAGGAGAAAAGAAAGGAGAGGAATTCTGGACAGGAAGGGGACTTAGGCAAAGGTGCCTACTGAGGCATGATCGTGAGCGTATAGGATCGAGAATAATGGTTAAAAAGATATTGTAAAAATAGTCGGTAAGGTAAGGATTGTGAAAATAAAAAAGAACGATATTGTAAGAATAGTCGATAAGATAAGGATTGTGGATAAGAAAATGTGTAATAAATGTGTAGGGACTCTTAAATTCGTAAAAGGGAAAGAGTACAAACAAATAGAGAAGCTTCTAAAACATTTATTCGAAGAAAAGTATAAGTTTTTTGGAGAAGAGTAAGTTTTTTAATTAAATGCGAAAGACCTGTAGATTAAAAATGACATTATTTTTCAAATAGAACGAAGAAGTTTGACTGTGGGGATAATGTATCAAGAGAAAATAGAAGTAGACAGAAATAAAGAGCAGAGTATCACTTGACTTTAGACTTGAGAAGTGGAATGGGGATGGCCCTCGTTGAAAATGAAGGGTGGGTGGATTCTGGTCTCTGCTCGCCTGTTTCCATAGCGACCTTAGTCGCCCTTTGGCTCAAACCAAGAGAGCCAGAGGCGGCAAATCTCTTGTACATACAATAATCCGACCTTTCGAGGGACAGCATTCTGCAATCCAACTTCACTCTGATGCTCGTTTCTATTTCCCTCCTCCACGTGTCTTCCGTCCGACTTATACGTCCTTGTTCTCATTTGAATTTTGCTCCATTCTCTCTGCACTATCAACTTTTTTGTTTCTACTTCATTGCCACATGCCACGTACCATGTACCACGCATAATACATTCGCCTGATGACATTCCTTAAATGAATTTTCTTTGGAAAAATGTCAACCTTGCAGAAATATTTTACTTTTTTCATTCCCCCCTATGAGCGCTTATACAATTCGACTACAAAAGTTAAGCAACGCTTGACTCGATTATACTCAGATGAGAACTGTTATACTAGATTACTGGAAATTATCAAACCTTAGTATGTAAGATAGTTAAAAATTTGGTTTTACCTTCTCCTTAATTCTTGACACGAATGAAATAAGAGAAAAATGTTTTTTTTCGTTCAATATCATTTCCCTCATTAAGTTTAATTTGCAGTTTTATAATCTTTTGTTGTAGTTAAATGTTTCAGCTACACATTTTGAAATGACGTATCTTTTGACAAAATTTAAAAAATGTAGCTAAGACTTTTTTGAATCTGTTAAATATGTGCAATATATTCTTTGATATGCCAAATTGTCGAAAAACGTCTATACTAAGAGTTTATAAAATTATGAGCATGGCAATTAGATGAAAAAAATTAATTTATTTGTAGCCTTCTCAATTATAGGACATTCGGCAAAAATTATAAAAGTATGTGACCATTATTTACAGTAAGGAATTTATTTTTGAAAAGGTGATAAATACAAAAAAAGCCTATGTTTGGGGGCTGAAAAATTAAATGTTCATTATCCAGTTGTCATTCTCTTAATTTTAAAGTTCATTTTTGGAGAAGAAGGAGAAATTTTTTTATATATTCCTAACACTTATCAATATAGTGTTCAAATTACATGAGGCCATTAAAAATTGAATTTCAAAAAATTGATCTTTATCCAGTTGTCATGCTCATGTCTTTAATTGTTGTTTTTTTTTAATGACGCCCCTAATTTCTAAATGAACGAAAGGATGAACAGAATAAAAATTGAGTCAAGTTTAGGTGGGGGATGAAAAGGAAGTATTTTATCGAAGAAGACTTGCATCTTGTTACAATATCTCAAAATCCTGACCCATTTGGGAGCCCGTTGCTCATTTCCTCGACCGACTTGGACGGAGAAAGCTCTCTTGCTTCCTGGGTCGGAATGCAATTTTCAGATTCTCGAAACGGGAACCGTGTATAAACGCTGGCATAGATTCGGATAAGGGCACATTCTCGATGTCAGCGTGTTCGCCGGCTTAACTGCAAACTCGAGAGAGCTACGAGGTGCATTAGTGCATACTTGAGCTTGGTCCTGGCATTCTAAGCCGTTCCCCGTCTTAAGCATTACAATTTCCCTTGTTTTATTCGACCAAACTTACACGCCCGCCTACACGTCTGGGACACAATTTCAAGGAGGGTCTTTTATTAGCCCCGTGAGAGACTACAGCGATTCAAAATGAGCTATATTAAAAAAATCGTCCTTTCTCTTAAATATCTTCAAAACTCAAAATTAATAAATGAAAAAACTTTAGAACTCAAACATCTTTTTCGAAACCAGATATTTTTAGTTATACTCGTATTGAAAAGGCAATTCGTTTTCTAATATCCTAAAAAATATCTGCTAAAGCCCTCTTTAAACAAATTCTCGTTTTCATAATTGTGTTTGATACTAGGGAAATAAATAAGATAGTATCAATGTATTTACCATCAAACGAGCTGCAAACTGCTTCTGTGTATTCGACTACAGCACATCATTCTTATAGTCTGTTGCCGACCCTATTTTAAATTCAACGAAACAAAATTTGGACTGAAAAAATCCTTGGTAAATTATTTACAAAAATAATAGTTGTTGGAAGTAGTGACCATTACTAAAAAAAATGGTCAATCTAACCAGTAATGGTGACCACTTTCTTAATTATGGTAATCATTATTACAATCATGTGAAAAAAGTAGAGAGTGTCCACGCAAGGGATCCACATAGATTGATCTCAAGCCATGAGGGGCCCAAGAAGGCAATCCAGGCGTGGCCCCTCATGGAAACCACATGTGATCTTTCATTTTATTAATTGCACATTCGAATACAATATTGTTACTGCTTATCGCAAGATCCAATCGATTACAACAAAGAAATCATTCAATTTTTGTAAACTGAGGCATGAGGGCAACCAGCGGGGGCACTCGTGGAACATCTGAAATTTAGAAGTTCAACTTCCAAAAAGTGTCATCAAACTCTGAACAAAAATGCATTTTTTGTAAGTTTGAACTAATCAAACATCAAAATTTGTTATGTCAAAACAATACTAATCCTTTGGACATAGAAATTTCAACCATTCGACCGTGAAGACAAACGACCAGGACCCTCTGCGGGAGCCCTGCTAAAGAGGGCTAAACGAGGTTTTTTCCACTCGGGTTAACGAGTACAGTCAACTTGACTAAATAAGTAATGCCGGAGGCTCGAGGAACTAGAATTATAGTTACAACTACCATTTTTCTAGTTATTTTAACTAGGAAACTAACTATTTCATCCATTTTTTTAATTACGTCACCATAATTTCCAGATAAAATAACTAGAAAAATGGTAACTATAGTAAACTGGTAATTTCAACTATTGTTCCTAATTTTCTGCGGCACCCGCAATACCTGTTTACATTTTACTTGACTATTTATTAACGGTTACCATATTTTAAAAGTAGTCCCATTACTAGGAAAATGGTAAGATTAACCATTATTCCCAGTAATCGTGACTAATTCCACCATTATTCTTAGAAAACGATTAATTTTTTTTCGGTGAAATCGTGCAGTTCGGAAAATTGATGTTTCCTCGCAAGATGATCTTCTTTCTAGGACAGAAGGATCAAAATAGCTCTGTTATAATAGGAAACTGCTGTCGTGGAGGGTGGCTGTCTCTGTGCCTACTTGGCAAGAAGGTGTAAGGGAATGAAGCCCAAGTGAGAGAGAAACTTAAAGAGAAAAAGAGATAGAAAAATAAGAGCTACAAGCATAGAGAAGGAAAAAGAGATCCGTCCACTCGACTGCTCCCCTGAGACCAATCCCCAACCCTTAGTTCTTCTGGCTTGGGTTTCCGGCTACGGGAATCGGATTTCTGCTAAAAGAAAAGTAGACGAGGACGTATTTTCACGCATGTAGCAGATTTTCCGACCATTGCACGAAAAAGACTTTTAGAAAATCATTCTCTTCACATATTCCCCGCCAAGTTGATAACTCATTTTTTTTATCTCTTTCGTAATTAAATTTCCATTTAAATAATGAGTTCATTAACATGTGTTTATTGATGATACAAACTCCTTTATTATTTTGAATCTACAGTTGAAAATATCATTTTTTAGTACCAAAATCTAATGTAGAATTAAAATTGTGAAATCAGAAATAATAAACTGTGAAATTTCCGAAGCATATTTTTTTCGATGGCCAGATATTTATGATAGGTGCCACTGGAATGAGAATTTACTTTGAGATGCAACAACCGATAATTATTATTCGTAATACTCGAACTGGGACAAGCGTGGGCTATAGACCGCTATTACCATGAAAGTGACCTAACGATATAGTTCTAGGCTCACATGCGACCAAAAGCCCCTTCCAAGCAGGGTTGTTAGACCAAGACCGATATAGCGAATTAAATTACAAGTAGCCTCTGGCTGGCGAGGCTTCAATATTGCAGTGGACTTGGACTTTTATACTTTGCTCCTCTTCCACTAATGAGAGCTTGAATATTTATAAAGCTCTGCGCCTGGACTGCCGGGCCGAGTGCAGAGCCGTAATAGCGTAATACCTAAGTTGATTTTATACGGGCAACCATATCTCCACGAAAACCACCGCCTTGCTCCATAGAGTTTCATTGTAATTGCCTTGTTCGTCTTGACTTTTCCTTGAAACGGGATCGCGGGCTTGAATTGCATTATGCAAATCGCAATCTTGCCGAGTCTCTATTTCTACGACACGTTGCAGCCTTTCGAAGAACGGCGAGGATCGTGACAAAGGATCGACTACGAATACCATCGAAAACGCCTCGGTAGGGTCACTAAATCCCATTACTTTTCGACTCCTCGACACTCTAAAGTCTCATTTCTCGCATCCGATTGAAACCATTATTTTGAAACTTTCACTTGCATTTTAATTTTCAGCAATCAACGGTTGAAAACATCGAAACCTCTATATCTCATGGCAGTAGATGCTCTGCCGGTACTCGCAAAAAAATTTTGAGCCGATACCGGTATGAAAGTTTTTTGCCGGTTATTTTTCAGAACGTACCTGAGCGTGGTTATAATTTTTATAGTATAGTTTGAGTACTTAACATTATTCACTGCATTTATTAATATTCATACATGTATTATAACAAATTTTAGATAAGGGGCGTTGCCAAGAAATTGAAAAATTTGGACTATGTTTTTTTTTCATTAAAATACCATAACCAGATAAACTACTTCTTTTATTAATTTCCACCAAAAATGAAGCAAATATACCAATTCAAGATACTAAAAATTGTTTTCTCATTCGGATAAGATTTATAAATAAATTATATGACTATCACTCTCCTGTAACAGGTCACACACTTTTTCTGCCCCCCCCCCCAACTCATGGAAAGGGAGAAGGACTGTGACCGTCCACTCTCCTTTGACCGCCTACATGCATTTCCTGACCTTTCCCCCTAAATCTTGGAAAGGGGAGAGAGCTGAAACCGTTCACTCTCCTGTGAACGGTCACACACACTTTCTGCCCCCCACTCCTGAAAGAGGAAAGGGCTTTAACCAAATATTCTGCTGGGACCGGTCATACGCATTTTCCGCCCTCCTCCACAAAGCCTGGAAGGGGGAAAAGGCTGTAACTGAACACTCTCCTGTGACAGGTAACACACATTTCCTGCCCTTCGCCCACTCCTGGCAAGGGGAGAGAGCTGTGCCCAATCACAGTTCTGTGACCGGGCACACATTTTTTCTGGTCCACAAAATCCTGGGAAGGGTAGCCCTCAGGCTATGAGGAGACACTCTTCTGCGACCGATCACACTCATTTTCTGCCCCCCCCCCAACTCTTGGAAGCCGCAAAGGGCTGTGACGAAACACTCTCCTGTGACCGTTAACACACATTTCCTGCCCCACCCCCAACTCCTGGAAAATTGGAGAGCACTGTGGCCGATCACTCTCCTGTGACCGGGTACGCACCTTTCTTGGTGAAAAAACTCCTGGAAAGGTTAGCCCTCAGGCTACGATCAAACACTCTCCTGTGGCCGGTCACGCTCATTTTCTGCACACCCCTCCCAACTTCTGGAAAGGGGAAAAGGCAGTGATCAAACACTCTCATGTGATCGGTAACACACATTTCCTGCTCCACTCCGCAACACCTGGATAGAGGAGAGGGCTGTGGCCAATCACTATCCTGTGACAGGGCACGCACCTTTCCAGCCCCTTTCTATACATATTCCTATTTATATTCGCAAAAAGGCCGTGTCTAGTCTTCCAGCGTATGAAAAATTATTATTTCAAACCAAGACTATTTTTAAATCATTTTTTCGATACAAATACAAGTTAGTATGAATTATAGATTGGTTAACACTGTACATGACACCACCACGCTTCCGAATTTATTAAAAAATAACCATCCGATACCGGCAGAGAACTTTTTTACCAGCACCGGCAGTCTATCCAGTCCGATGTCTTATTACTTGTAATTTTTAGTTTTCAATTTCTTATAATTTTATTGCATAAAAATTCTTGAACTTATTATTTTGTATCTTTGAATAGCTTTTTTGAGCTATTTAACGGAGTACGTAAATTGATTTTAGTAATTTCGGTTTGCCAATCATTTAGAGATGATCTTGAGTAAAGCAGTTAACACATTCAATTTTCATTTTTGATTCAAAGGTGTTAAAATAATTTAAAAAAACGTAAAGCACTTTCTAATACAGTGATTCATTAATTATATTACATGGAAACAAATTTCAATATACACAAGACAATATAGTTGAAAATACGTACGATACAATATTTTCCTGATTCAAAGTTGATTTTAGTTGACGTGTAATAGCTAACTTTATTATGAAACTCCAAAGCGGTAGTCATTTTTCGCTGTGAAATGGAAGCCAAAGTTTCTATTAATTTAAATAAATTAAATTCAAACTTCTTCCTCTCATTTTTACCTCTTTGAAGTTTACCATAATTAATTAATCATTTAAATCAAAAGAGTTAGGAATATCGCTCGACCTCATTGCATAATTAAATTTGCATTAGCTGAAGTCGATGCAAATTAAAGGAAATACTTCCTCCTCGAATTTCCTCTTGATTTTCGTCTCCTTCCAAACCTAAAAATACATCAATTCTTGTTAAAAATCCATATTCTGTCCTGAAAAGTGAAATTTCATTTCGTTTTTTCAAACATACTTTCGATATAAAATGATTTCGTGAAACTTGCAGTGGTATGAATCACAGAAATGAATTTCAGGGAGGTTCCTCAATAATGGATAGGAAATAGATTCTCAGCAAATAAAGATATAGGTGGCTTGTTTAAAATCGATTCTCGATCGAAGATTTCGTGGAAGCGAAGCACGGGAGCCGATGACGAACGGGAGAAATTAATTTCACCCACGCATGGGGATTCAGTCGATCCCTTTTACGTCTTGTCTAACCCAGAGCGTTAATATTCATGGCTGAAGGGGTGGCCCGTTCGGATAACGCTTATCTTGCCGCTGAAATAACTCGATAGCCGCACGATCCTGACTCGACGTTTTCAGATCCCTTCCGTGAGCCACCCTTCCACCCTCTCACCCTTTCACCCCCAAACCGCTCTTCAACCCCTTTCGCTCTTCCTTTCTCACTCGTTTCAACAGTAAAAATATGAACTGCCAAGTTGACCTCAACCACAGTTATAATCTGTTCGCATCCAGAGCAAATAGCACCAATACCCGAGGCGATCTATTGTACACGATAATAATATCGAGTTCCAACCAAACCTTAACTAGACCTGACAATCGATACTGTAAGTTCCATTATTAGCTTCTATATTTTAATCTCTTCGGTAATTGGTCGTAATAAGCTGGAAATTGTAAACCACTTTTAGAATAAACTTGTTCTATTTGGTGCCTTAGGGGCCGTTCAAGTATTACATGAGCACTTTGCGGGGTACGGGGGTTTTCGTAACTCCTTATTGTTCCTTAAAGGGTGGGGGGTTCAATTGAAATCTTACGTAAGATTTCGTATAGTCTAAAAAATGCCTAGTGTCTAAATAATGAAATGCCTAGTCCTTGTCAGCTCAAGCCATTTGGTAACGTTTGGAAATCTTAATAAAATTTAAGACAGGTTAGGGTAAAAAGAAATTAAACTTTGTAGAAACTGTAATTATTTATGATTATTATACGTTTGTGTTCCTTGCGAAATACTTGTTCATCTTTTATGAATAAAATAATAAAAATTGAAGTCCATAAAAGAAATTTCAAAACTTACCCTTGGAGGTTATGCTTCAACTGAATGAAATCAAAATTCAGAAATGTATTCTCAATCTCCATACTTTCTACATTTCCTTACATTATTTTTTTACAACTCTAACCATGAAACTGAATGTTTGTAAATAATTGTCAGATTGTACTTTCGAACTTTTCTTATCGAAACTTCAAAAAATACACCTCTCTCATTTGCTAGTTCTATATGGCGATCGCTGGACAACATTACTGTTGTCAACACCCATTTATCGCCTAGCCAATAAACATTTAAATAGGTTCCAAAACGCTATTTTGAATGCTGTTTGAAAAAAATTCAATATGAGAAACCATCCTCTTCATTAATTAACATTTACACATTGCCTTGCATATTTACGAAAATGTCCGACATTTTTTTTTTGCCATTTACTTAATGATAACGCTTACTCTAAAATATTTGTCACTGTATGTGATTATCAATGTTGAAAGCTATTTAAATACAAAAAAAATCACCAGATTGATATTCTTCATTATCATCACATGAATTCGACAATTGGTAAACACTTGAGTCTTTGCGATGACTGGGTTTTTTATAGTGACGTGCAATATAATTTGACTCGGCTCAGAACCGATATATCGGCGTGAGTCATTGGTCAAAATTTTAACACCGACTCAAGCTGTGATCGAATCGAAAAAAAAACGTTTCGCCTCAGCGCAGGGGTCATGCGTCGAATTTTCGACACCGGCGCAAGTTGTGATTGAATCGAAAAAAATTCGAATCCACTCAGCGCGTTAGTTATGAGTCGAATTTTCGACGCCGACTCAAGCTGTGATCGAATAAAAAAAAATCGAAATTTCCAACCGAGCCAGCTTAGGTTGAGTCAAATTTGATTAAATCGACGCATAAGGAAAATAATAAATAAATCAGTTTTTGGGATCGACACATTGACATAACCTCAGACTGAAAAACGGTTTATAAATGCGAACAAAATTATGACTGAAATCAATTTCAGTCCATTTCGAAAGACACAGCAACACATTTTTTTAGTAAATTAGTTTTTGGCCAAATATATTTTTCTCACAATAGTTATTTCACATTTGGTGTTTTTTAAACCTCTTTATAAAGTATCCTTATTTTTATCTAATCTCAATAAAGAATGGCTTTTTTTCTTAGGAACATTCTCTACAACTGTACTCGTTGCATTCTGTTGAAAATAATTCGTTTATTCAACAAATTCTAAACAAATTATTTCTATCAATATTCATTAAGGATATGATTGTAGAGAATGTTTCAGAGAACACACTGAGCCATCTTCTTTTTTTCTTGAGATTGAATGAAATTTTCATTTACAACAAAGGGTTGTTGCATGATTTGCAACAATAGAATTTTCCAAAAATATTTTATTTGCTCTTGAGATTGGTGAATGAAAAATGTGGCTCAAATAGTTTATTTCTGAGAAAATTGAAAAATAAATAAATGGTATTTTTAATGTGACAACGAACTTGTGTTGCGGAATCGCTTCTAGCCTTTTCCCAAACAGTGATTTATTCAAAAATAAATGGCTTTTATAAAAGAATAAAAAAATTGAGACTTCATGAAATAATTAGTTCTAATTCAACATCAATAAATCAATCTGATTACGATATACAGATGCCTTCAGTAAGTGTAGTAGCTTTAAAAAACGAATTTATGGAATTAAATTGCATCACGCCCATCAAAGCGCTTTGATATAAAAGTATAAATAATACTCTACTCAGTCTTAACAGGAGAATTTGGACATTTTTTTCATGCTCGAATTTTGTGCTTTTTTGGGCACCAATCCCGTTTTTTGGGATCTTTTATTTTTCTCAAAAAAACCGAAATTTAATAAATTAAGAAAATCAAACACACCAGAATCTCTGGCTTTTTGGGCTCTCCAAAATTGCAAAAATAAATTTTTAAAAACAACCCATCACCTAAAAACTACCCTCGATATGAATTATGCACTAGACCTAATTGTAAGCATGTCAATATTGTGGGCTATTTTCGAGCTCTCAAAAACACCAAAAACAAATTTTACAGAATCAGTCCCTAACACTAAAAAACCATTACAAACACACCACTAATTAAAAAATTGAATATTAAGCCCAGAAAACTGTAAGACAGATGTTAATGCTTTTTGCGGGCTTCACAAGAACAGCAAAAAGGTTACAAATGAAAAATAATCACAATAGTCACATTCGCAAGAAACCAATATGAGTCAAACTAAAAACAATCACAACAGTCACCTTCAGAGGACTCCAGTAGATATCGACAACCCCACAGTAATAATCAGCAACCCTAAGAAATCACCCCTACCACATTTAGCGGGCCCCATCTTAGATGCTTCCAAATAAAGCAGCCCAAAAATTTTCAAATGAGTGTGATGTTCACAGTGTCCGTTGACACTGTAAAATTCTGAAAAAGATTATTTTTTGGCACATTCATATCGACGTGGTACAGGGAAGTTAGTTTTTAACCAAAAATACGAGACTCTATTGGCACTGTAAAATTCCTAAAAAGATTATTTTTCGGTAATGCTATATCTGCGTGGAGCAGAGGGGCTGCTTTTTGGCATTGAAGGTTGCAGCCCAAAAATCGCAGTTGATGATTTTAAGTAGCTCAAAAAGAAAGAGACTGCATTGACTTTATGGAATTCTGAAAACTATTATTTTTTGACAAGGTTATATCTGCGCTGGACAATGGAGGTAGTTTTTATCCATGAGAGTTAGAGCCCAAGAATCTAAGTTGGTATTTATGATAAGTGCAAAAATAAGAGACTTTGTTAACATTGAAAAATTCTGAAAAGAATTAGTTTTCGGCAAAGTCATATCAACGTGGTACAGAGGGGCTGCTTCTTGGGGTTGTGAACTGGAGCTCAAAAATCAAATTTGGTATTTCTATAGGGCAAAAATGATGCTCACAAATTAGACGTGCTTCAATTTTTAAAATGTGGAATTTTTATTTAAGGGATGATTTTGAAACGTGAGGGTTGTTTTTTGGTGATTGAATTTTAGGGGATTCAGGAGCCTAAGGAAAGCCAAAAACCGTAGCGGAATTCAGTTTGTGAAATTTGAATTTGTGAAAGTTGAAATTTTTCGGGGAGGGTTGATTTCGGGAATTGAAGGTAGTGTTGGAAAAATCGGTTTTTGCAGGTTTCGAGACCGCGAAAAAAGCCCGAAATTTTGGTGAAATTAACCTTTTTTGGTATTCTTGACAGTCGAATTGCTAGGTTAATGTAAGCTAGCACCTCAAAAAAAAATTGATTTTTTGTAGAAAGTGAAGGAGTGCAAAAATTTTGATTAGTGTCCCGCAAACACTCAAAATTATGAGCTAGGAAGAATGCTGGAATTCGATTCTGGAGGTGCTAGTTTAGTGGACTTAAAAAAAATGTTTAATGAAGAATAGTCGCACCAGTTGCCTTCGTAAGACTCTAGTGAATATCACCAACCCTACGATCACAATCAGCCACCCAAAAAACCAACCCTGCCACATTCAGCGTACTCAACACTGATTTTTGGGCTCCAGCACTTAACTCTAAAAAGCCACCCCTCTGTACCACGTAGATATAACTGTGCCAAAAAATAACCTTTTTCAGAATCTCACAGTGTCAACAGACACTGTGAAATTCACACTAATTTGAACATTTTTGGCCTGCTTTATTCGAAGGCAGCTAGGACGAGGTTCGCTAAATGTGGTAAAGGTATTTCTTGGGTACGTTGATTATTACTGTGGGGATGGCGTTATCTTCTAGAGCCCTATGAAGGTGACTGGTGGGATTATTTTCTATTTGAAATTTTTGTGTGTGATTTATTTAAAGGCAGCTAAGATTTAGCTCGCTAAATGTGGTAGGGGTGGTTTCTTAGGGCTCCTGATATGCTCATATTTATGTCTAGTGCATATTTAATTTTAAGGATAGCTTTTTTATGTCAGGGGTGTTTTTATGAAAATTAATTTTTGCAGTTTTTGAGACCCCAAAAAAACCCAAAATTCTGGTGTGTTTGATTTATTCAGTTTCTCAAATTTATTGTAGTGGAGGTGGTGGTCGCTAGCACCTACACCCTGATTTCCCTTTTTTGAGAAACATAAAAGAGCCCGAAAGTCGTCATTGGTGCCCAAGGGGAGCCCAAAAGTAGCCCAAAATTCTGATATGCTCATATTTATATCTAGTGCATATTTAATTTTGAGAGTAGTTTTTTGATGATGGGGGTGTTTCTTTGGAAAATAATTTTTATAGTTTTTGAGTGCCCAAGAAGAGCTCAAAATTCTGGTGTGTTTGATTTCTTGAATTTCTCAAATTTACTGTAGTGGAGGTGCTGGTGGCCCGCACCTTTACCCTAATGTCCGTTTTTCGAGAAGAATAAGAGAGCCCAAAAATCGGGATTGGTGCCCGAAAATAGCTCAAAAATAGCCCAAAATTCGGGCATGAAAAAAATGTTCAAAATCGATTGTGGAAGTACTAGCGGAACGGACCTATGTTATATATAAAAATTCGAATAAGAAAGCAAGTAACAATGAAATCCCAATAATATTCCAAATAATCTTCCACTAAAATAACGGGTGTGAATCAAATGAGTATCAACTGTTCTTAAATTTTTTTCAAAGTCCACGTCCCAAAAATGTATTGCTGAAATATGACTAAAGTAAAAAAAAACTTCAAAATACGTCCTGCTTCAGAAGGACTTTTTCAGGACAAAAGTACTACACAAGTCCCAATTCATGTTCCAGAAAAGTTAAAAACAGTCCAGCTGTTGAAATTTTGGTTGGCACAAAAGTACTAGAGAAGTCACTTCAGTTCATTTATTTCGTTTTGACTTAAATCTGTAGAACTTTGTTCGCCTTTATTGAAAAATAAATCCATTCATGAAACGCGTATATTGCTAGCTCAGAAAAATTCTGAAAGAATTACATGAAATACTCACCATATGAATTATTTTGATAATTTTTCTGGGAACATTCTGCGTAGCCTAGGTGCATATTCAAGGTTGGGAAGTTGAAGAAACCTGGTTAGCGGTACCCCTACAAGTTTCGCTGCTTTATGAGGCTCGATCTGATATAAAAGTTCCTTTCTACTTAGCATAAGACTTGCTGATTCTAGAGTATTCTGTCAGCAAATGAATTTGATCTAATTTCTTGTAATATTGATTGAGGCCAAGCAGCAGTTGCTTTATTATTACGTTAGTAATGTTTCTTGAAATTTCTTCAAGGTCTTTTATTCAAGGTTGAAGCTCTTGAGGGTTTATTCCGGACCCAAACTTTGTGAAATTCTTAAGGACCTGAATCTCTTGAAATGCTTGAGGGTTCAGTCTCAACCCGGACCTTTCAAAATTCTTAAAAGTTCAATAAATGCAAATGCTCTACAATGAATTTGACAGACAAAAATTTCAGTGGTCTCTCTTAAAAATTATCTTAAATTCAAGACCCCTTAAAGTCTAGGAGGTAACCTACCATCGTCACGCATGTAACTTTACATTAGTAGTGAACAGTTCAGCGAGCTTAGAATACTATTCGCGGCGGTTGCCTTTCCGGAAAATTACCGTAAGGGGAAACTCGAAATAAACGATTTGAGGGTAGCAAAGGAAGCCAGGGAGGAGGAAGCCGAGCGGAAGAAGTCGAGACAAGACGGACTCGGTTTTCACTGAAGGTTTGTCGTTCGTGTATGGTTAGGGAGTAGAGGGTTTTTAAGGAGATAGCAGGTAGAACTGACGATTGTCTTCAGTACGAAGAGAAAAGTGGACTCAAGTGGTTGGTTAAAGCGCATTTACCTTTCATTTTGGTGGCGAAGAAGTGGGTAGAGGTGGCGTTGTTAATAGTACTGTGGAATCAGCGTGCGGTGAAGGGTTAAGAGGTACAGTTGGCTTCTCGAGAGAAACAGGTACTAGTTTACAAGACTTGGCACCAGGTCCATAACTAGCTCCAATTCCAAGCTTCCAAGCCAAGGAAAGGCAACTCTAGTATACAGTGGATGCTGTTTGGTGATGGTGGTAGTGGTGATGGCGTCGCTGTTGCTACTGCAATAGCTGAAACTGTCGAGTTAAGTAACTGCCAGTACTTACAGTAAGTTCGCGCGCAATGAGACCGCCTACATAAATACGCCTAATACACTTTCCTCGGAATATAGCCGGGGCGTAGGTGCAAGGTACAGTGAATACTCATTCGCCACAGCAGCTCCTCTTCTGAGCCTTGCCGCTATCTTCCTTTAGGTGGATTCTATGGCTTCTGCTTTTTCACTTGTTTGTTGCGATCCCAGAAGCCGAGTTTTTTCAAACCGATTTCTTAAGCCTTTAAGGAGGGTGCTTCATTCATCGTCCCCTTTATCATTTATTTTTCATACAGCAGAATTCAGAGAGATCTTCGTGACTTATGGCATGACAGTCGATGTTGTAGTTGGACACTTTTGCTTTTCAATTATATATTCTTCCAAATTTCTTTTTTGTTCAGAACGCACCACATTTTTCACGATTGAGATACTTTTCTAAATCTGGGAACTTGTCATATTCAGACGCGGCCTATCAGCTAAACTATCAGCTTTCATTATAAAAATGTTTACTCTCATGATCAGAAAAGCGGATATTCAAAAACATCGACACCCTATGTACGAGTTTACATCGGCACTCAGAAAAAGACCATGGGCCAAAGTTGGATCGACTTCATTAGCCGAAGAATGGTAGCCAAGGTTGAGCCATCTTTTATATTTACAAGAAAATAATGTCTCAGGAAAAGTTGGCTCGACATTGGGTCGATAAGAAATTCGCCTGGAATAAATGAATCAAACCACAATTTTTTAAACTCCGAAGTACAATATCTCTAACAATATTTTCTCCTCAATTATTTTTCATTTATTTTCGCAAAATTGTACGAGATAACTATGCAAAAGTTTTATAGTATACTTATATTCGAGGGCCTATGATAAGGATTAAGAAGAGATGGTCTTCATTCATGGATGAAACTGCTGTCGCGATACATTCTACCCACCGCCTTGCGAAACTGACACGCTTCATTTTCTGAGAACTTATACCCCTAATTACTTCAGGACTAGCATTTCCTGTTAAAGTCTGTGTCAAGTGACTTTTGTAAAGGAAATTCAGTGCCTTGAACACACCACTTCGTAATGAATTCTCTAGTGAGCTTAAGAACGATTCGCTCTTACAAGGTTTCGCAGATAGTTTCTTACCTAAAGCAAGAAGCTGTCGCGCACTTTAAACAAAAGCACGTTTGACGAGAAAGTTCGAAACTAATTATTATAACCTCATTGTCGTTCCTTTGCACGAGCCAAATACCTACACCTGTAAGCAGCCCAGCTCAGAATAAACGTAAGATATGAATAACATTCACAATTCTCAGTCGCGGTGGCTCATTCACGAATTCACTTCAGGATTATTTTCTGAGAAATAAAGAACGTCTTGCGCATTCACAAATATAGTTGGAGTATATCGAGAAAATCAGGAAAATAGTTCTCTCATGCTACTTTTTGGCACAACATAATTGATGTAAATACAAATTTGAGGTTGGATTGCTTTAGGTCAAAATACTCGCGCGATTCGGTGTCGCGCTTCGCGCTCGGTGTTATATGTTCTCTATGTACAAATTTATAAATTTGCTTTTGATTTCAAATGAGAAAGAAAATGTATTTACTCAAGGCTCTATCGGCCTTAAGGAATACATTCTCATCATAATATTCGCGCTTTGCGCTCGATTTTCTGCG
>JAUMHM010000085.1:50647840-50658947 GCA_032362435.1 Melikaiella ostensackeni
TACACAATACGGCGTCACTTCAACAAATTTCAAGCTATCAAGCTGAAAATCTGACAGAACGTCAATGACACTTCTACAAACACAACAAAGAAAGAAGAATTGAAATCGACCGAACGAGAGCGCCACACGGTAACGAGTCCTAAAACTTTTTGATCAAGGTGGTATTTCGCTGGCACGGCCATGGTGTTTGTCACATGGGGGGTAGTTCTTAGGGGTTGGAGTTGGTTGCACGAATTTGAACAAATTAAGACAAAAATAATGCACCCACTTGAAGTTTATTTTGGACAATGTCGGGGCTGGCGAAATATTTTGCTTAACTGGCCATGTTGAGTGTTACATGGGGGGTAATTTTTAGGGGTGGAAGTTGGTTGTACAAATTTGAACAAATTAAGACGAAAATAATGCACCCATATAAAGTTGATTTGGGATAATGTCGGGGCTGGCGGAATATTTCGCTGGCCCGGCCATAGTGTTTGTCACATGGGGGTAGTTCTCAGGGGTGGAAGTTGTTTGTACAAATTTGAACGAATTGGGACGAAAATAATTCATCCATTTAAAGTCGATTTTGGACAATCTTGGAGCTGGCAAAATATTTCACTGGCCGGGCCATTGTGAGTGTCACATGGGATAGTTTATAGGGGTGGAAGTTCGTTGTACAAATATGAATAAATTAAGACGAAAATAATGCACCCATATAAAGTTGATTTTGGTTAATGTCGGGGCTGGCGAAATATTTCGCTGGCCCCGTCATGGTGTTTGCCACATTAGGGGTAGTTTTTAGGGATGGAAGTTGCTTTACAAATTTGAACAAATCAAGAAGAAAATAATGCACCCATATGAAGTTGATTTTGGATAATGTCGAGGCTGGCGAAATATTTTGCTGGCCCCGTCATGGTGTTCGCCACATTAGGGGTAGTTTTTAGGGATGGAAGTTGTTTTACAAATTTAAACAAATCAAGAAGAAAATAATGCACCCATATGAAGTTGATTTTGGAGAATGTCGGGGCTGGCGAAATATCTTGCTGGCCCTGCTATGGTATTTGCCACATATGGGGTTGTTTTTAGGGTTGGAAGGTGGTTGTACAAATTTGAACAAATTGAAACTAAAATAATGCACCTATATAAAGTTGATTTTTGATAATGTCGGGGCTAGCGAAATATTTCGCTGGCCCCGCCAGTGTTTTTTTGAGAAATCAGGTACTTTCGGTGTTGTACAAATTCTAATTTTGGTTGTACAAATTTGAACTAATTCTGTACTAAATATTTGGCCAAAGAAAAGTTAAATTTGCGTGAGTGGTGGGGCCAGCGAAATGGTCCTGTCAATAACACCTCTTAGCAACGGTCAATAACATCCCTTAGCAATGTAAATAACAAACACTACATCGGCAACAATCCTTAGCAACGATCAGTACAACTCCCTAGCAAAGGACAATAACAACCCTCAGCAACAGTCAATACAATTTTCTAGCAACGGTCAGTAATAACCCATTACAACGGTCAAAAACATCTACTAACAACAATCAATGAAAAAGCTTAGCAATGGTCAATAACAACTCCCTAGCAAAGGACAATAACATGCCTTATAAACTATCAATTCAACTCCCTATAACGGTCAATAAAATCCCTTTAAAACGGTCAATAGATCTTCTAGCAACGGATAATATAAACTCTTTGCAACGGTCAATAGCAATCCTTGGAAACAATCAACACAATTTTCTAGCAACGGTCAATAACAACCCTTAGCAACGGTCAAAACAACTCCCTCGCAATGAACAATAACAACCCTTAGCAACGGTTGGTAATGTACGGCGATCGAACACCCGAATTATACATATAAATGTTTCAGCCCGGGGATACGAAACCCTAAAGATATTGAAACGTTTCGAGAAATTGAAAATTCCCAATGCTTGTTTGTTTAAAATGTGTCCCAAAATCTCTACCAAAATTAATCCCAAGTTTTACTAATTTTTTATAACTTCATATGTTTTGAATATTAGATTTCCCAATTTTTGAATATTTTTTGTTTAAAAAAAAGATATTTGTAATGAAACATCTTTTTCATTAATCTTACTGCCCAAGAAAAAAAGTTCAGCTTCTTATCTCAAGCTCACTTTTTATGAAATTCTGTTTGTCCACAAATATTAAAATTTAATGAATCCTTATAGCTGTCCTTTTTTTGGACACTTTGCACATCATTTTGAAAATTTGAATATTTTTCATTTAGTCGACATCATAGTCGACACCAAAGAAATTTTGATTTTAAGATGTGTATTCTTGTGTAAAGTATACTGTGCGGATAGGTTTAAATACAGGTAGATCTGTACTGTTCTCGTAAGTCAAAAGTAATAGCAGTTTGAATTTTCGATTTTTGATGGAGTCAGCCTGTCTCGACCCATATTTTCTTCTGTTTTTTGTGCTCAAAGTTTATGGCGATAAAAGATAAGGTTATCAAACAAGAAGCGAATTTCAAGATAATTCAACCAGAATCATGTTCCCAAGAAAATCTGCATCTTCTTCAATCCAAACAAAGCTTAAAAGCATGTCCCTCGATTCTGACATTTTGACAGTTATGGTCAGAAACCAGGCTAAACTATTGTGCGCATTTGCTTCTCACAGAAATAGTACTGCATGAAGTGCTTATCAAACAAACACGTATTTACTGACTTACAGCAAGAATATATTATTTTTCATAACTGCCGAGTGTTATGAAAATTAATAGAAAATCCAAATTTATTTAACGAGAAGTTGCTGATTCGTAAATCTCGAGTGACGGCACAGAAAGTAACTGTCATATTTTTGGTCTTAAATTCAGATAATTATAATGATTAGCCTAGAGGTTACCTTTTTGTCACGATGAATCCTTGATTCTTGTACAAATAAATTGACTCTGCTGAGCGAAATCAAAGAGAAAATAAAAACTAAAAATTTTTGATGAGCGTGACGAATGATAAGCATCATATTCTCCTAAGTAATTACACAATACTTAATATTCTCTCAGAATTTAATTTTGACCGATTTCGTATGAAATCGGGCAGTCTGACCCTGGTGATGTCACGAAATTGTTTGGGGCTGAAATATATAGTTTTCCAAGGTAAAATATGAGACACGTATTTTTTGTTTTTGATTAAAAAATTTGTTTCACGAACTTAGGGCTACATGAATATTCAGGTGAATTATGTAAAAATAACGATTTTTTTCTAATGTTATGTCTTGGGAACCAATTAACATAATTTAATTTTTTTACAGGAGCTTGTAGGGAGAACTAAGCTCTTTCGAAATCCACAACAAAAAATTTTAACTTGAAAATTACCAAAATAGCCTACACTTTTCGAAAAAACTAAAAAGTCAATTTTCTCAAAAACTCCTCCTTCGATTTTTTTTACATTTATTGTTATATGATGAAGATATACTGTAAGTTTTGTCCTCGCCGAACTATTCCTTTTTATAGAAAAACTAGTTTTTTGTGAATTGACGTTTTTTAATATGATGTATAAATATGAAGTTAATTGAAAATGTTGTTGATATGAAAACAATTGGATGCACTACCAGAAAAAACTGAAGTCCGGAAAGATAGAATATTTTATTTAGTTTCGTTTCATCTTCGGAAATATCTGGAGTAAAAAAAATCGTGTTGAATAATTACAGCGCTCAATATAGTTTTTTCGGTTGTATTTTATTCGTTAAGATAAAATGGCCAATGCTTTAAAATCAATTCATTCGAGTGAGCGAAAAAATGTCCTGACTTCGACTCTGTTCACAGGGCAGTGATATACAGCAATTCTAGTGACCCATTTGTATAACTTTATTAGTTGGCTGTTTTATTAGGGCGTTTTTTCCCAAAAAGAAGAATCATTTCAAACGACAGTGTTTGTAGAAATTGTTACCGCCGAATTATTGGTAAGTTTCGCGTGTCTTCAAATCAGACAATTTTCGATGACGAAGAACCAATGTTGGATGATGTAAATGTATGTGAAAATGAGCAGTTGGAGTATGAAGACGAAGAATTTCTACCTATTTTTTAGATTGAGGAAATAAATGATAAAATTTCAGATAGGAAATTAAATGTATCTCCTTGTCGAAATCCATCAAGTATCAAAGAAAGGTCCCGAGAAAACTATGCTTGCAAAAAAAGAAAACAGCTTATAGATGCATTCACGGAATCAACGACCAGTAAGCTTTCAAAAGCTTATAATGTATTATTGCCAAAAGAAGAGCGCTCTCCCTGCGACGAATGGGTATCTAATTTTCAAAAAGCTTCGAAAAACTGTACAAATGCACAGGAAAAGATCCGTCTGCTGACGCTGGTGCCAAGAGAATATACGAAGCAAGATTTACTTTTAACATGTCCTGAAGTAACCAAGTATATCATAGATCAATCCAGGATATTTTCGATTGAAAAATGAATATATCACACTCCTGACCCATGCAATAGATATCCTGTGAGTGATGTAGAAGAGAAATTAGCATTAGAATATTATTTACGTGATTACGTAGATTGTGCCAGACAAAGCCCAAATATGAACGACGTAATTTCAGTTAGGGAGAATGGTGAAAGAATTAAAAAAGTAAAAAGATATTTAACGCGAAGTATTAGTGAAATATCTCACCTGATTCGAGGAAAAAATCCTAACGTACGAATTGAAGAGAAACTTTTACTCTCTGCGACCAAAATGGGTCCGAATTGACCCTTAAAGAGAGGAATGTCTTTGCATTTATTGCGCTAATTTTGAGCTACCACTCATTGGATCAAAAACCAGGGAAAGGATGGAGCGAATATCAAAGATATTCCGCATGAAATTTGGCCTAAAGTGATATGTTGTCTTGTAACCGAAGATTGATAACTTGGAAATTGCAAAAAATGACCAGGAGCTAGAGGCATTGCGCTTTAACCTGTAGGATTGTTAGAGGAAATTGGTTAAGATGATACTGTCTTCACGATCTGGAGCAAAGGTGACTTAGAAAAGAGATTAACTTTTATTGACAGTTTTGTCAAAGAGTTAGCAACCTGGACAGAAAAAACTAATGTTCACATGTATGTGAGAAATATTCAAAGATAAGAAATCAAAGAGGAGAAAGATCGCGCTAAGAGTAATTCAAATCATTTAACAATGCAGTGTGACTTTGCTGCAAATTAGAAGGTAATGGTAAAAGATGCAATTCAAACTAATCATTGGATAAATAATCAGATATCGATATTTACTGCTGTTTGCTATCGAGGTGCAGAAATTGAAAGTTTTGCAGTAGTTTTCGATAATAAGCAGCATGATTCTGCACACTCTTTATTGTCAGTGAATCATATTGTGCAAATTATGGAATCTTCGAATCCGGAGAAAATGGAAGAAATGACAATAATAACAGATGGAGCTGCAGCATACATTTTGTCAATCTGTCTGACTAAAACTGGATGTACCTACTTAAGAGAATGAATAAAAAAATTAAGAATAAGCAAAATCGGGCTTGAAAATTTTTTTTGCACGAATCATTATCTTTATGTTGTACGTGCCTAGGTAGACCGGAAGTACTTGCTTTGAATGGAGAAGACGAGGACTTGACAAACAAATACACGCGTCGGTGTAGCGTGACACTCCGGTGTCGACGACGCTCGACGAGGGGTTGGTGAGGGTTCGTTCTCTGATTAGTGGTGGGGTGAGAGGGAAGGGAACGAGAGGAGAAAAGTAAAGGATCAGAGGAGTCGTGCTCAAGTAGACAAGGAACGAGTCAGTCCTTCCACTCAGCCTTTTATAGATTATTCACGTACAATGGCCTCGTGACAAGTGGTGCACTGCTTCTAAAAAAAAATCTGTCTAGCTGCATTCGCAATTCTTTTACATGAACTTAAAATAAACCCTCTTAACCATTGCACAAGTTATTATTATTATCATCACGGATAGGCAGTGATATTCAAGTCCCATAACACTGAGGTTTTAAAAACCTATCGTACTGTACCTTTCTTTTTAAATTCCTGCGAAATCAAAAAGCGTTCGACATGAGTTCTCGCCGCAAGATTTCGACGATTCAGAGTCTGTGAAAATTTTTACTTTACTGAGGAGGGCTTAGATTCACTGTATGAACTATTTTCACACCCAGTGATAAGTTACGACTGCATCCGACTCTATAAGAAGGATTCTCGCATTTGCCTGGACGTTTGGCCAGGGAAGAGGAAAACTGAAGAAAACCTGCTCTCGAGTACAGCCGGTTTTCTGACTGTCGAGTTTGGTTGTAGACACTGGATATCATCGAGTGTACACAGACATCCTCGGCGTCAAACCTCCTGTTCAACCTTAGTTAAACGCAGTGAAAACACGACCTATGCATATCTCATATACGGATACCTATCCGAGCGCTAGCCGCGCTTGAAATGGCTTAATGTCCGCGATTTCGTCGGAATTTAAATTCACTACGCAGCTACTGCCGTCGATATTGTACAAATACTCCGCATTATTTTTCATTAATATTCTTCAAAAATTGCTCAATTCCTTTTTTCCTCGTTCATATTTTGATATCTGTTAATCGAAAAGTGAAAAACCAAACCAATTCCCGAGTAGAAAGAATCGAAAAATATGCAAGCGAAAAAGTTTCCTCTCCCTTGAATGATCGACAACTTTATAACTTTGCTCTTATTAAATCGCGAAGGTAGAGAGTGAAGAAAATAAAAAGTCGAAAAGGGGTAATTCAATAATCTCTTGTCGCTTTCGCGAATTCCAGAAACCGATTGGTTCGTCCTTCTATTGAACCATGTAAAGAATTTAACGGAGGTAGATTATCTTCTCACCTTATACGAAGGGCAATCAATACTTTTGCATAGTTAAATAGCAGACTTCTTTAAATTTCACTTTAAAATAACCACCTTTAAAATCGTTAAATAATTGATTCTTGTTAAACGAATGAACAAAAATAATCATTAAGAACCCTCAGATAACTAAGAACTTGTTCCGATATTGGATTATTAAAGATAATTTGAAATCGTTTTATTTCTTTAAATATTGTCTCTCTTTCAATGTAATCAAAAACTGGGTGATCATTCAATTAAACTTTAAATGTCAAATCATTCTCGCGACCAATTTTTCCCAATTGTTCACTGTGTTGAAAAAAATCGATACGTTTCGATATTGTGTATTGTCTATCTCTAGAATGAGAGAAATACACTAAATTTGTGCGAAACAAAATTCCATCAGTAGCCTGTGTACCTAAATGTGTCCTCGTAGTCGGTGTTTTGCTGGTGTTTGATGTCGTGCTGTTTGGTGTTTTAATGTTGATTGGACGACTGCCGATTCAGCGGGCGTTCGTTTACCACGATTGTGCGAAACTGGCTCTACAGAATTTGAAAATGTCGCCAGGCCCCCCGATATCAGGGAATCGCCGGGACGACGCAGTTAATAATACCCGCGTCGACTAGCGTTTTTGCCAACTTCAAATATTGACGCCCTTTTCCCGCGAATAAGTATTTCTACCGCTTTCGACGCGACTAAAACGCGGCTCTATAGAGTTGGCAAAACGTATCCTGCCCGATATTTGATATTCTTTCATTTACGCTTTATGCCATTCGAGAAACATTCTTGCATTTATTTAAATTTCAAATAGCTACTTAATTACGATAGAGAAATTGGTCCACTCACTTTTGACGCGCACTATTATGATTGAGCTTTTCTATTTGACTGCAGTTTCCAACATTTCAGAAGGAAAATAAAAATTTTACATATCCTAATAGTCAAACCAATAATTTTTCAACAGAAACTAGTAAATTTTTAACGCTCTCAACTTTAAAGATTGTGCAAAAGTAGGTAACAAAAATCAATATTTGTGAAGTTTAGAAATTTCCACACAAATATACAAATTGTGAGAACAATCATTTTTTTGTGAACATTTTTTTCAATTGAAGTGTATCCAAGTAATCCTTTCGTAACTCCAAATTTACCTCTATCCTTTCTGATTGAAAGTCTTTGATCTTGCCACTAGGATAGTTTTTGTAAAAACAATCAATTGTTAAGAGCAGGAAGAAAATCTTTTGAAAAAATGGAAAAAGGTTGCAGACCGTATCCATTTCAAATCATGCAGGCTGGCGGGTGATGTGTTTAGGATTGGCTCGCCAATGTAATATGTTTTTGTACATAGAAAGTGAGGAGACACGTATTTTTTGAATCAATAAAGCGAAATTTTTACTTCTTTTACGAATATTTTTGAATTCTAAGAGAAAAATGAGTTTTTTGACACTTTTACTTTGAAAACCGTGCCATTTTTGCAATTTTGAGATATTAAGGTTTTTCTTGTTTCAATTTATCTTGTTTTTGGCAGTCTTTCGAAATCCATTAAAAATATAAAAAATAAAAAATGGTAAAGTTATTTAGATTTTAAAAAAAAAGTTTTTTCAAAAACCCCCTCTTTTTTCCTGAAATCTTGTAGGAATAATAGGTACTAATATAGTCTACTTATCATAAACTTTCCATTCGGTATTTTTCAGTTTTTCAGGATGAAAACATCATTTTCCTTTTTCTTTCAAAACTCTGCCCTTTCTGCAACCTTTGATATTTCAGACAGCAGACCATTTATGGCGAAAGCTAAAAGATGAGAAAAAGGAAAAGAAACAGAAAAGTCCAAAAAAGAAGGAAATTCAGAAAAAGAAGATACCAAAACGAAGCTCAAAAGAAAAACAAGCTTTGCAGTTTTCGATGCATTATATCGGTATGACAAATAAAATAACATTTTTCTGATTCAAAATTTAAAAAATTAGTGAAAGTAGGCGGGAGGCGCCTACAAAAGTGGTTTTGTAGCCTATTGAGTCGTGAACCAAGTCGTTCAAATCTCCCACTAACCCTCTCCTCCTCGCACTTCCCATAATTTACCCTCATTTCCCCCTTCCGCACCCCCTCCGATCATTACTCATCCTCAACCCTCTCCTCATTTCCCCTCACTTCCCCTTTTTTATACGACAGACGAATACCCGCCGGAAGCCGTGAGGATGTTTGTCTGGGGCTAAGAAACTTTAATAACAGTAAAATACAATAAATGCGAGAACAGTAAGAAAAAATAGAATTTTGTTTCCCTCGAAATATAAATACACCCCAGATTTGAAATTCATAGTAAATTGACTATATATTACCTATTATTCCTGAAAATCTCAACGAAAAAATTGTTGCTGCTTTGAGAAAATTTCATGTTTTAATTTTTGTATAATCGAAGCAGCTTAACCATTTTTTATTCTTGCTTTGTTTTTCTCATTGTCTTCGAAAGAGTGGAAAAAACTTGACAAACTGGAATAAGAAAAACCTTGAAATCTCAAAAATTGTAAAAGGGCAAGGTTTCGAAAAAAATCAAAAATAATTTTTTTCTCTTGAAAGACAAAAAGTACCAAATGGGAATTTTATGGTAAGTAGACTATATTACTACGAGCAAAGACAGATTTATGTGTATACATTTTCGGTGGGCGTTCAATTAAAATAACATCATATATAAATTGAAGATTAAATAACTCTTTGTAAAATCTCTGGAAAATTTCAAAATATTTCAGAGATTTCACAAAGGTTTCAAAAGATTACAAAATACTTCAAGGATTTCAGACAAACGTTAACTTTAACCAAGATCTTACATAAATCAAAGAATTCACAAATATTTCAAAGATTTCACAAAGTTTTCAAAAGATTGAAAAATACTTTCATGATATCAAACAAACGTTAACTTAAACTAAAATTTTACATAAATCGAAGAATTCAGTGTCTCTCATTCATATAGTGTTTCTATTTACGCAGTTTAAGCCTGCGTCTGGCATCCGGTGTAAAGACTAAAGAGCTCAATACGTTACACTTTTTCGTCACTCACCCAAAGCATTCAACGCTCTGGCTCAGGCTAACTCTCCATATCGACGTCTTCGATGTTTATGCATTAAAATGTAAAAATTTCGCTAAGTTAGTTGCAAAAAATACGTGTTTTCTTATTTTCCACGTACAAAAACATATTTCATTGGCAAGCCAATCCTGAACATGTCACCCGCCGGACTGCATGATTTGAAATGGATTGGATCTTCAATGCATGAAACATTGCAAACTGCAGTTAGTTCTACAAGATGTGGCATGAATAATAGAGTGCGATTTAATATGTAACGTGTAAATAAATAAACTGAATAAATAAATGAAGGTTGAAACTGAATTTAATTGCCATGAAAATGATGTAACTAATAATTCGAATAATTGGTCATTGAATTTTTGTTCTTGGATATTTCTCGTTGTTATTCCTTATCTTCAATTCTTCTCTCAAATCTTGTTGAATGAAAGTAGCAAAAAAATACGTATCCAAACACGTCGCGAGTAAAAAAACGTTTCAACTGATAAATTTAAAAAGATGAATTTTAATAAAAATTTGTAAATTGGAGTAGATACATCAAAATTGATAGAAAAATTTGGGAACTATGAGTAATTTTAAAATCACGTGATAACTTTTGTAAACGGGAGTAAAAAGAGAACGCGTGTTGGATTCGGCCGTTGTCCAAAATTGCCCTTACCCTGTTACCACTTGTAGTTATTACTCTAGTAGTGCATATGTAGGTACATGTGTGTGTTAGAGCTGCATAGTGCGTACATACTTGCCATTTGTGGTAGGCAACTAGAGCATACAGATAGTGACACTGAGGTGGTGCAGGGGTGGCAGTCGGTGCCGATATAGTGTGAAAGTGAACATAGCCTCTGTGTGTTAATTTCAGCAGCGGTGAGCCCGCCTCGTTTGTGGTGGACAGTGCTGGCTGCATGTTCACGCCAAGGTACGTGAACGTCGTACATACAGTTCTAATATCATAAATGTTTCATTCTGTCATTGCAAGGACGTTTGGATCTCAGGGGTATACATACCGTTGCATCCCATACCACAACATAAATTGTCAATTGCCCATGCACCATCGATAGTAATTTCATTTCTGTTCAGAAGGTACCATTCCTGGTAACAAAGTCTGTGGATCCGGAGCCGGTTTTGCTCCATCACCGTCACAATTCGTCCTCAACCTGATAAAACATAGAAA
The DNA here is from genome assembly GCA_032362435.1 of Melikaiella ostensackeni. Lineage (NCBI taxonomy): Eukaryota > Metazoa > Arthropoda > Insecta > Hymenoptera > Cynipidae > Melikaiella > Melikaiella ostensackeni. The sequence goes on from JAUMHM010000085.1 coordinate 50,658,843, forward strand.
CTCGCAAATTTCAGGTGAAACATGATTCCCGTCTATGAAAAGTGGTCATATTCTATGTTTTCGAGGTCGCTGAGTACGAAATCGGAGTCGTTGTGGTTCTATGAC
>JAUMHM010000085.1:50659047-50678685 GCA_032362435.1 Melikaiella ostensackeni
CAGGAACCTAGAAAACATAGGATACGACCACTTTGCATTGAAAAAATACATGTTTTACATAAAATTACCAATTCGCCGCGTTTTTTTAGGGAAGAGACGAAGTGTGACGTCATAAAACTATACCGACTTCGAATTCGTACACAGCGACTTCGAAAACATAGGATATGACCACTTTGCATTAAAAAAATGCATGTTTTTCATAAAAAAACCAATCTGCCACGTTTTTTTTTGAGGTTAGGGATGAAGTGTGACTTCGTAGAACCACAACGAGTCCGGATTCGTACTCAGCGAACCCGAAAACATAGAATATGACCACTTTTCATAGACGGCAAACATGTTTCACCTGAAATCAGCGATTTTCCATGTTTTTGAAGTTAGGAAGGAAATGTGACGTAATGGAGCCAAACCGCCTCCGGATTAGGATTCGACGACCTCAAAAACGTAGGGTAAGCCTATTTTGGTATCGGGGGCTGACAATTTTTTTTTTGTGGAGCTGTGTTATTTACGCATTTACATTCAGATCGACAGTCTAAATTTGTGAATGATAAAAATAACTTTTCTGGGTAGGAAACATATATATGCAGTAATTTTATGAGCCAAGAATGGGCCCATAATGGGACGGAGGAAAGGAATTCTTTACACTACTGTCGAAAATTGAGGGGTTATGGGAGAAGCACTGAATGCTGCGCACGTAAAATATATCAATCGATAGAAAGAAAAATATACTTGATAATGCGATGGAAAATATGTAACATATGTAACACGTAGATGACAACTAGTACCATTCGTCGACAATGTGTCAATTTTTGTAAATACGAGTGCGCCACATTTTCCGCTGCGCTACATTCGCCGCTTCTCCCCTACTTGCAATAACCAGTTATAGAATTCTAGCGCTCCGTTTCGTTGGCCCCTGAGAGCTTGTGAAAAAATGTTTCGAATTTCAATTTTTTTACATATATTTGAATAGAAAATTTAATTACGCATCTTTTTTTCCTCGTGAAGAAAGTTGTGACTCTTGTATTTTCGAAATAAATATAAAAAACTATTTTTTCACCCAACAAAAATTTAATTCCTTTTTTGAAATCAACTCGCTCAGTCATTCAATTTTGGCAACTTCGCAATGAAATTTACAGGGATTACGCTTTGCAATGTTCCAAAAGTAACTGTGTAGGTTAAAAGTTCAAAATATTTATATCAAAAACAAATAATAATTTTTTTTTTCATCACGTTGCAAAAATTGGACATTGATACTTTCCAACACTTGAAGAGTCGAGCGAATTTTGAGCAATCTGAAAGTTTCAGCGAGAAAGTTGTTTCAAAAGGATTAAAGAGGTTTTCTGGAAAAAATTACTTCCATTGTCTCAACGGCTAAAAAACTATGATTGTTTTACTTTGCGTGCGGTCGGTTCTCGCGCGTAGGCAAGAGCGTCTGCGTGCGGGTAACCGAGTGCGACCGCAGCTCGTTGAAAACACACAATGCAAATTAAATAAGTACTAAAAAATTATGTTTTCTTATCAATTTATCCGATCACACTTTTTAAACTTATTGACTTATATACATAATGAAATTAGAAATACATTTTGAAATAGATAAATGTACTTTAATCTTCATCAGATGAAAGAACATTATCATCGACTTCATTATCGATCGTGATCGAGGCCAGTTTTTCCATAACTGGTATTATATATAATTTAATATTCATAAAAGAAAGTAATTTTTTTAAAATAACATGACAAATAATTAACTTCAAATACTCCAGTCATTAACACGACCATTTTCCTTTTTTTGAATAATTAATACATTTAATAGACAATTTACTTTTTCAGCCAAGCCGAATAATAACTTTTTGTCCAGAAATATTGAAAAGAACATTCAAACATTACTTCAGAATGCAAAACATCGAAGAATATTCAATTTAAACGCATATTCTGTTTAACTTAAAATGGTCGATTGATTGTATTATGCTTTGTCATTTTGTTATTTGTGTTAATTATGAAATATAAATTTATGTACATTATTGTGATAAGTTTTGCGCACATTTTGTGTCCACAAATTTTCGTCTGTTAATCTTTTTCTACCACATGCTGGCTTTGGTATATCATCCATTTCGAAAATAGAAAAAATCACTGTTTTCTTGTACGTTTAGCTCGGAAAATACTTTTTTGAAACACTTTTAATATGCTCTGCAATTTCTTAAAATGTGCACTATTTGAACAAAGATGTAGAAATAACCATTTTCTTTACAATTTCTTTGTTGTAGTATTTTAAGGACCTACCAGCAGGACAGCGACATAGCTTTGTTTATATCTTTTTGGAAACAAAGCAGAATGCGCTATGAAAGAATGGCCTTAATAAGTTCAGTTTTCATTATTTTACATTTGTTTTAGAGAATTTCAACCATCATTTTTCAATAAGCTCCAAAAGTAAAATCGAGTGTATTGATAAGAAAACATAATTTTTTAGTACTTATTTAATTTGCATTGTGTGCTTTCCACGAGCTGCCGTTGTCGGTCGCACTCGATTACCCAAACGCAGAATCTCTTGCCGACGCGCAAAAACCGACCGCACCGAAGTAGAAACAATCATATTTTTTTAACCGCTAAATCAATGGAAGTAATATTTTCCAGAAAGCTTCCTTATTCCATTTTTGAACAACTTTCCTGTTGGAACTTTTATCGTACTCAAAATTTGCTTGACTCCCCAAGCGTTGGAAAGTATTAATGTCCAATTTTTGCCACGTGATGAAAGAAAATTATCAAATTTTCTCCAATATAAATATTTGAACTTTTAACCCGCACAGTTACTCTAGGAACATTGCAAAGCGTGATCCCTGTAAATTTTAATACAAAAATTCCAAAATTGAGCGACTGAGGGCGAGTTGAAAGTCCAAAAAAAATTAAATTTTGACTTGGTGAAAAAATAGTTTTTTCTATTTATTTCGAAGACTAAAAGAGCTACCACGATACCTCGGTCGGAAAAGGAGATAGAAATTTAAAAGAATAGTTGAAAAACTTATGAAGTTTCGCGTTCGATGAGCCCTAGTCAGGACATTTTTGACTTTTTGAAGAGGATAAATCATGTAAGAAGTTTAAAAAAAAATCAAGAATTTCTCGAATTTTGTTCTCCGATTTCAACTCGTGATATGTCCTAAAAAAATTACAGCAAACATTTGAAATTCACACCACGCAATCTTTGAGACCTTATCTTTAATTCAAGCCTATACAATTTGAAAATTATATACGGGTTCCCGGAAAATTACTAAAAATGTCCAAGCATGTCTGTGTCGAATTTCAGCCTGTGATTACCGTCGTTGACCGGCCTCGCTTCTTAAGCCGACTGAAATTCGACGCAGACACGCTTGGATATTTTTAGTCAAATCTCGAGAACCCATGAAGATTTTTTAAGTTTTATTGGCTCAAATTAAAGATAATATTTCAAGAAATGCATGGTGTAAGTTTCAAACATTTGTTACAACTTTCCTAGGTCATGCCACAAGTTGAAGGCAAAGTACAAAATTCAAGAAATTCTTTAATTTTTTTTTAAACTTCTCACGTGATGTATCCTCTCCAGAAAGTCAAAAATATCCTCACTAGGGGTTATCAGACGCGGAGTTTTATCTGCCTTCTAACCATTTTTCATCAACATCCATCTCTTTTTTTGACCGAGTCATCCTGGTTCAGAGTCAGCAATGATTTCTAATAGTACTCGCGCTAGTCGTACCGACAATTTCCGACAATAAATAAATCATTTATATTAATTATAAATACATTATTCATCTTTGCTTGAACCTAATACGCTTACAAAATTTCATTTATAGTTAGAAAATGACACGGGGTTTCTCTTATAATTTATTGAACAGAGACTGCATGTCATTCTTCCTGGAAAATATTCCATTCATTCATTTTTTTGACATTTTTCTTTCAACATTACCACAATTTTTATTGAATTGCTTCTTAGGTGCGACCATTTTTCCAAATATTGTGCCTGAACAATTAGAAAATTATAATAATTTGGAGAAAAGTTATTTGAACGAATTGCATATTTTTTCGTAAAATAACTGTTGAAAATTTTATGGAAATAGTACTGGGATATTTTTCCTATAAAAAGAACAAAATTTGAAGAAACAGAAAAAATTGGAAAATGCGGGTAATACTGAAAGTAAAAGATCGAGAAAATTGAATGAAATTAATATCTTCTTCAAAAAATAACTTTGGGTGGATCATCAAATGTTAGTTTCAGAATTTTTGAAAGATGCTTAAAGTCCTTTATTTGATTAAATCTACTCATTCTACATTTGCTGCCAGAAAACGATTCAGAAACAGTGTTGATTTTACTAAAAATAAGTTTGGCTTATCAAAATGACTCAAATGACCTCACAATATATATGTTTTCTTAAATATATTTGTAGGTCACATTCTAATTATAAGAAATAATTTGTATTGGTGTCAAATTCAAATAACAAACAAAGAATTTTTTCAACCACTCTAGTCTTGACAAATCTTTGAATCTCTCTAAGTGTCGGCAAAAAAATGAATAATAATGATTTATTCAATGGCAGCTTCATCATTTTTATGAGAATTATTATTTGTTAAATGTCTACACTCACACCTTCTGTCGATCTGAGGGTAAATATGCATTATATTATTCATTTTATTAGTTACCGTCTAAAGTAGATCATGTTCAGAAGATTCTCTATTTAAATTAATCAATTTCGTTTCTCTCAGAATTTTGGTTTTGAAACTACATACCTATCAATGATCTTTCGAATAAATAAATTTATTCATTTATATTTGCAAATCTGCATATAAACTGATGGTCCCAACGTCCTTGCTGTTTTCTTGATTCATCTTTCTTTTAGGAAATACAGTTTCATTAAATCGTGTACTATTACGTAACATTCGTACAAATCTTCAAATTTCATTGGATTTATTATTAAAATTTATAGAAATAGATGTTCTTTGAAGGCTGAAAAATACGCTGATTTGAACATTGAGACTAAATTCGAATTCATATTTTTAAAGAATAGATACTTTTAACATTAGAAGTTCCTAAAATACTAACTTGTAATACCAGGTGGTCCCCAGTTGAGATGCTTTCTAATTTGGTACAAATTCTAATCAATGCATCCCAGTTTTAATATTTTGTCCTCGATACATATTGACATAAATCTCTTGATTTATTATGTGTTACAATATGTCTATTTTTGTTCGAAGTGAAAGAAAAGTTTTCAAGTTTCTAACATCATTTTTACCTGAAACTTCTTTAAAACATTAAAAATAATTGCCATTAAAAACCAATCAATTAAATATATACGCTAGAGTTACATACAGAAATTAGTAGTTGAGAATTTGCTTAAGTCATAATTATTTAATAAACCAGTACCTTTCTCTACTTCCAAGATTATAAACTTTTATAACGTAATTTTTTTTGAGTTATCATTGCTGTTTATCACTAGTTAAACTCGTGAACTATGATAGTAAATTTATATACTAAATTCAAGTAGAGAATTCCCATACATTTTTTAAACCGTTTCATTTGAAAGTTTATGATCTAAACGTTTTATAAAAGCGCTTATTATTGAATTTTACGTACTTTTATCTCATTTAAAATTGGTTGAAAATGCGGATTTGAATCTCCATATTGGAATGAGTGGCTATTATGATGATGTCCGTTATACGGAGCATACAAAAAAGTGAAGCATGCGCAGAAAATTATTATTATTATATAATTATTATTATATTTTGCGAATCCCTTTAGGAGTAACTTTTTTCCATCATTCACTCTAAATGTTTGACATTTGAAACGTCAATTAATGTTGACATAAAGTATCGATATAAAAAAAAATTGAATGTGACACGCGATTATTTCAAAAATACTGAATAACCAATCACTGGTAAGAACTGCCCGTATTACTGACGTCACACCAACCATAAAAGCTCTCATTCTCCTAAGTTTTTTTTCACTTTTGAAAATTGCATTAAAGGATATTCACACCTACTATTGACTTATTTCTTGTAAAAATAAACTCAGTTTAACGTTCTTTACAAGATGCAATTACTATTTTCCGTACCCATGACACGTGCAAATTCTCTATTAACTATATGGTATTGTATTTTTAGCTCCTGAAAAGGTTAAGGTTAAGGTCAGTAGACCTACAATTTCTTCAAATTTAAAGACTTTATATTTTTCTCGAAATACGCTAGAACTCTCTTGAAAAGTTATAGGAAATTAGAAACTCGGCTTAATAATAATGTTTCCTTTTTATTAAAAATAGCCGTTACTGCTCTTATCCATTGTTTCGCCAGATAAAATCATATTACTAAATGGAAAAATTATTCAATATTAAACAACTTTTTATAAATTTTTGACAGCTTATAGAATAATACTTCCGAAATTCTAAAAATAAATAAAACAAATAAGAAGAGTGCATTTTAATCTTATGGTACATACATATTTGCCAAAGGGAAACGACTCCAAACAACAACTGAGGCTCCGGATTCAATAACTCCGCATAAAATTTGCTAAGGCGTTTCAGGCCATTTAAGTTGGCCCAAGTTCAAATTGCTTTCTTGTGAAAAAGTTGTATCTTATGCCGTTTCCGAAAAAGAGCGAACAATCTGGATTTTTCAGAAAAGAAAAATTGCTAAATATTTTCACTTCAACGCCCTCTGAAAAACAAAGGTCTTGATATTTTTGGATAAAAATTAGAGGATTCATCTCTTAAACCATTTGAAAGATGATGTGCTAGTTAAAATCAATTGGTTTTGTCACGGAAAAAAGTGATTCATTTTTTTGTCAAGCAGAAACAAAATAGTGCTAGACAATTTTCAATCGCTTCGTTTATCGAGGGAATCTGAGTAAGCCAAAACTTCCAGTTGAAGAAATATTCATTGGGATATAATAAAGTTTTCTGAAAAGTATTATCTGAATTGAGCCAATCGTTTAAAAAATACGAGCATTCAATTAGCGCAGATTGAGGCTCGCTAAATGCTCGTACTTTTTATTGGTTAGTTAGAGTGAAGTAATACTTGTCCAAAAACTTTTTTATAACCTAATTCTTTCAGAGCGGGTTGAAGTAAAAATATGGAATTGATTTTGTTTTCTGAAAAACTATGTTTTTTAGATTTTTTTAGAAACAATAAAATATACATTTTGCTTTCAACAGGACAAATTTTCACAATGAAATTTTCTATAAAGTGATATTTTTACAAATTTAACACAGGCTCCTAAAAAATAAAGAGTGGTATGTTCACTGAGCCAGACCACATACCTACATATTTTTGAGGTAGTTGAATACAAATCTGGTTTTAGATTTGCTCCATCACATTAGGTTTTTCAGAAAATTACTTTTTTTGGATTATTCTTCAAAACAACATAGGGTGCTAGCCTGAAGTTCTTGGAACTTTTAGCAGCTCTCAAATTGAAGTTTGAACCTTGTACTTTAAGAAGATTATATTGGAAAAATTATTTTCGTCGCCTCTCTTAAGCGGTGACAGATTTTTGCTGCTCGCGCGCTCTAGCTCACCACTTTTTATCATCCGGGCGGCGTGGTGAATGAGCGCGCGCAGCCAAAACCTGTTACCTCTCAAAATGGACCACGGAATTTTTTTTTCAATATAGTCACCCCAGAGTACAAGGTGCAACCTTCGATTTGAGCACCTTTAGAAGTTTCTAGACCACCAGGACCGCACCCTTCGTTGTTTTTAAGAAATAGCCAAAAAGGCATCTTTTATCAAAAACCTGACGTGATGGAAAAAATCTGACGCCAGATTCAGATCCAGCGTCCCAAAAATGTACACCGAAAGGGCAAATTCATACCAGTCAGTAGAATAAGACACGAATATCGCTCCCATGAGAATCGATATTTTCTTCCTCAAAAGTGACCGGTATGAACTTGACCCTACTGTAGGTATAGTGATCCGGTTCAGTGGACATGCCACTATTTATTTTTTGTGTGCCTGTGTAATTTTCGAAAAACGATTTTCACGGCATCAAGAAATCAACAGAATAAAAATTCTGTATGAAATTGATTATTGAGAAAATAACAAAATATGATCGGCAATATATGGTGAAAGAGGTCAGATTTTTATTTTACTGGCAGTAATTTTTATCTGACTATTCAATCTTCTTTTTTTTTAAATTGTATCTGCTAATTCACCGTATTTGAGCGTAATCACAATTAAAAGAGATGACAACTATTTCCGCGGTTTCTCAATATAGGTACATTCTCTGGTAATTCTGTGAATCAAGCATTACAGATCCAGCATTCTACGTGTTTTAAATTCTTTATAAGAAATTGAAATTAAATAGGCATGTATGTATTTGGATCTTGTTTACTTACAATCGCACAGATGAATTTTTTCGCATTTTAGTAATTATGGCGACAGAACCGTCGGCAATAGCAGGGAGTTGATTCTCGACTCGTCGAGATCTCGAAAGTTAAGCACGGACGGACGTGGTTAGTGCTCGGATGGGTGACTGTTCGTGTTTCTCGTTCAGTGAGGTTTTCGCTGCTTTTAACTACTGTTGAGCGGGAGGTTTGGCACCGAGGATGAGTGTGTGCACTAGATACTATCGAATGGTCTACATTTAAACTCGTCTTCTGCAGTTTTCCTTTCCCCTGACCAAATGTTCTGGCGAATGCGAGCACTTCTAATAAAAATCCGGCTGCAGGCGGTAGGGGATTCTTGAGATTGAAAAATCTACAGGTTCGAGTACGTCAGGCATTACCTGAAGTCTTATTGAGACTGGGGTATTGGGGGTAATTAGGGAAAGTGGGGTTTAGTCGAATGTTTAATGTCTGTCGATCTCCTGTGGAAGAGGGGGATTTAGATATATAGAAACTGGCAGAAGTATACATAGAAAGAATAAATTACAAAAATAAAAAATTATGGCAACAGCAATGTTTGTGAATATTAAAAGCCTACCGAAGATTAAATAACAATTAAATACTTGGGTTATTACTCACTATACTTTCGGTTCACTAACTTCCAGTTGGAGGGAAAAGAATTTAGCTATAGTAACATCTCAAAATATATAATAAACCTTTTTTGTTTTTATAAATTCTCAGTTTTAAAATGCGTCTAATCAATGAAATTGGTTAAATATTCTAAATTCAATCTTTAAAAGAAACGTTAAAATGCCAGCGCTATCCATTTTTAGCTTTCAATTTACCTCTGCGGATTTATCTTCTCTTAAAATTTCTTACAGCCTGCGTGTATGAACGAATGTTTTTACTACCAGAACAGGCTTGCAGTAGTAAATACTGAAATACTTTGAAAGATGTACGGAAGATCTCGTGGCAATAAAAGATCAATCTATACGCGTATTGGCTCCTCAGAAAAGCGAAGAGAAACGAGTGAAAGAAGCGTAAAGTGAACTATAGTGATAGAATCTCGAATCGTGAATCTTTCTTGAGGGTCGGGGGTAAGGGAATTCAAAATGGCGAAACGGGATTTGAAGGGGTTAGAAAAAGTCGAGAAACGTTTTGTAGATTCGAAGACCGATAGAAGGCAATGTTAGAAAAGCATGAAATCGTCTAAAAAGTATACAAGGGTGAGAGAATAAGGAGAATGGGGGTGGGAAATAGGGGTAGGATTCGAGGGCAAGAGAAAAGAGGTTGGCGTCGAGGAGGTGGTGGGTGGATATTGCCGCGTTTGGTTCCTGAAGCATGTGTGCCCCATAAATAACATGTAAATATTTTCAATAACTGCCGAGGCAGCCTCGACATGAAAAATGCAAACCGCTTTGCGTCCGGTCTCGAACGACGCGACGCCACTGTATCGCCGACCCCTATATGATGCACCGCGGGCCCTGGAAAAACTCTCTTTTAATATATCTGTATTTTCCGTGTCCCACGCGGAATTTATGGTGCTCGCTACCCGATATTTGTTTCACTTAAGTGACTGCGTGTTTTTCCTCTTTTCTGGACTTCCGTGCCGATATGTTTAATAAGCTTTCCGAGGAATCTCGAAAAGATTGAGCCTTGGAAAAAAATTTGTTCAAAAGTAAGGTAGCTTACAGTAAAATAGGGCAAACTTAAATAGACACACTTGCAAAATTTCAATCAAAGGCACTGCAATATACATTTTAATTTAATTCTTATCATTCATTTTAATATGCATTTTAGTATGCGGAAACAAAACCTTATAATTCATAATTCCCGCCACAATCGACATCTACAGAGCTGCCAGACCGCGGACCGCGGCGCATCTCTTGGCTGCGCATGAGACACAAATTGATCAACATAACCTAAAAACACACAGGAATAACTAGTGCACGAACTCCGCCAACACCTGGTCTGACAGCTCTAGACATATAGAAACAGATTGCTGACGCCGTGGAGAAATGTGAATTCGGCATTAGAGAGCGAAAGATTTTTAATTTTCACTTCAACTTGATAAGTTTTTAAGCCTTCAAAGTTAAACTTATCAAATTCGAGAGCGATCAAATGTCATTATCTTAAATATAAATACACTGAAAATGAGATTAGTCGTGTTTGGATGTATTAACTATCGACATTACAGTAAAATACTTTAATTAGAAACAAAATAAAAAAAGAAAACTGGAAAACTCTTATACCTGAAGGATTTTTGGAATTTTGGAAATCGTTAAATATTCAAATAAAGGTAAAATTACATTAGCAAAATACTGCTTCTATCTTTCAAAGATATAAGAAAAAATATATACTGCACTCAACGTTTTTTGCCGTGACTACAATTCACCTCATTTTGACCTCTACTTTTAACGTTATTATGGCGTGAATTTTAAACTGAAAATTCTTTTTATAGATTTTCAAGTTGCAAGTAATACTTGATAACAATGAATGTATCATATAATTTTGTTAGCACCATGTTTAACGTTTAGTGTCTTCCATCAGAGTAGATATTGACATCAAAATAGAGAAACCATGAATTTAAATTCAGGACAGTGACTAGTTATTTATATGCGAAATGATTAATTATAATTTATGAGGATCTGTCGTCAAAATTTCAGTTATTCAATGATGTGCAAAATGATGCATCCTTTGCAGAATATATAAATCATACATTATATAAATAATTAACATTTGCATTTTCAAATCCTTTTTCAAATTGTAGTGTTGGCTTAACTATTTTTAATTATAGTTGGATTTTGAATTTGTAGAATAATTTATTTAAGAAATGAATATATGACGGTCTTTTATTCTTTATTATTGTTCAAATCAAATTTCTCATACGCTTTCTCTCTTATTCTCATGTGGTTTGGATGTTTACAGAATTTGCTCAGAACGTTGAAAGTTTCTACTTAATTTTCCCCGAAGATTGAAATGAAATTGATTCGCATTGCGTAATAATTAAATCAAACAAGAAATTATTTATTTCTAATAATGAATTAAGTGGACCCGAAGAACAGTATTTTTAATTCTCAGATAATTAATAAATTCAATAATTTTTTTTCACTTTAGATTTTGATATTCCCAGGCGAACCCTTCGAAACTTTACCTACCTAATCTTATAAAATCTCGTTCATTATAGTCCCTGCGGTGCACTCTTAGATTATCTAACTGTAAAAAAGTTTTTTCATTTGACTGTAGAGCATGAACTCGAAAACTGTTTTAGTATGAATAGATTTTAATACTTCATCATGAGAGTTATACTCAAGTACATTTCATAACTTTATAAAAGTGGACACACTTTTCCTCATCCTGAAACAGGCGCCACGTTTGTGAGGAATTAATTTAAGTTTCTTCGGTTCAATTAGTAGTAGTATTTTTAGAATAGTCGTTTCAATTCTAGAGTGCAAAAATTTCAATTTTTGAAAGTAAAATGACTGAACACGAAAGCAGTGGTTTTATTGAGCCATAAACTCCTTTATAGTTAGATTTCGATTTCAATGATTAGAGAATTTTCAATAAATTCATGATAATTTATGAAAGAAACTACCAGAATTGTAAGTATAATTATTGTAGAAAGCTTTTACTTTTGTTTTTAATATTTTGTCTCTTGATATTAAGTGGATCTCCATTTTTTAATATGACGGATAACGATAAAAAAAATATTATTAAATCATAAGTTTTTTAAAAAATTCTTTTTTTAAATTAAAATTGTAATAACAATTTGGTATTACTCTGCCTTTCTCAATTAAGCATTCCAGAGTTGAAATATTCCAAAAGGTATTCGTAGACACTTTTTTTTACATCTCATAGATATTATTCTTCATTTACAAATAAAATAACAAAATTCAAACGAATTTTCCATGTGTTACAGGGGTTTTGGCTTCATCACATTCGCAGATCCTTCGAGCGTAGATAAAGTACTGGCACAGGGCACACACGAGTTAGACGGCAAAAAAGTAAGTACCCACATTGTTAAAAAAAATGGTTATTCTTCATTAGAAAATGATTCATTTATAGGGAAAAAGTTCAAAATATAAATTTGTGAGTACCTATGTGGAAAAGTTAGTAGGTTCCCGCAAGGGGCCGCATGGATTGCCCTTCGCCATGAGGGGCCCATTAGGGCAAAACAGGTGTTGCCCCTCATGGAAAAGACATGCCTTCGTTGGCCCCTCGCAGTTGCCCCGACAGTAATTTTCAATTTTCAAAAATGACTTTAATAATATTGTCTGCTCAATATTTTCAAGCATATTTTAATAAATAAATATGTTTTGTTAATGTATGAAAAATTTGAAAATAAAATAAAAATAAAAATATTAGCGGCTTGACCGGGACTTGAAGTCATGACCAGCATCTTATCAGACTTGCGTTCTTCCTCTTGACCAACTTATCACAATGCTTATAAGCTTTTTTAGGTAGACACTCCGCATGAACAACAAAATTTTTTGGAATTATCGTTCTTTTCAATAACTGCACATCTGGATGAGATATTGTTACTATTGACACAAAATTATTACAACAAAGAAATCGTTTGATTTGTTTAAACTGAAATATGATGGCAAACAGCAGAACGGGCCCCTGCGCACAGTGGCGACAAATCGGAATTTCGTGGACAAATTAAGCTAGAGGGTACAATTCTTAACCGATTTTAAAGTCTGTTTTCTAGATCGATTCTGTACTTGATTAAAAATAACTTTGTGGAGGCCAATTTTTGAAAAAGGATTTCATGTTTTCTTATTGAACTAAAAAATAAAAAATATATATATTCTCGAAAATTCAAGTCTCCTATTTTGTTCAAGCTGTTTGCAATTGCTCAAAAATGTATAAAATCCGTGTCAATTGTTTCCAAGAATGCTCACTTATATTGGTTAGCAAATTAAAAAATATATTTATTTGCTATGAAGAAATTAATGAGCAAAAATGCTTTCCTAAGTTTAACAAAACTCGTAAAAGTAATGTCTAATTACGACTTATTATATATTAACTATTTTTCTCAATATTTTTATGGAATTTAATAGACAAGTTAACTCTTGAGCTGTTGTTGAATAGATAGGCCTTCTGTTTTTCATAGAATTGAATAAAAATCACTTTTCGGTGAAAATTCTCGACATTACATTATTTTACAATAAAAATTGTGAATTGTTTCAGTACCAATCAGTATCTCCGCCATGATTTCCTACGTGGATAATTCACCAGCATGTAAACATTTGTGCGTTTAAATAATTTTATAAACAAATTAACACCTCAGGTACTTTTTGACAGATAAATATAGCTCCTTTAACGAAATCTAGTAATCTTTCGCCCAAGGGCATATTATTTCTTTTAAAGCCTTATTGGTTGAAAATATTTGTCAGTTCATAGTCATTTGTTATGAACAAATATATTATTTTTTTTAATTTTTCAATCCATGGACATCGTTTTTTCAAGAGACTACGGTTATAACTGGCAAATCTCTCTTTATGATGTACCGCAATTGTTATAAACAAGAAATGCATAAATAAATTTGAAACAAATGAAACTCCAGGTACTCCACAGGAACTAACTTTACACGAGTAATCAATACTATATTTTATTTTTTATAAGAATACTTCATTACCTACAAACTGAGAATAAAAATTGAAAAAATATAAAAATAAAAAATGTAATAAAAATAGAATTATTCGCCACGTCCACGTTCGTTGACTCTTGTAAGGCTAAGAGCGGATGATTTATCAATTTCGACACTGGTGCCTTTTATTATTATATTCATTGGTGAAATTTATTTATACAATTCTTGCTTATAACAATTTCAGTACTCCATAAAGAGACATTTGTCAGTGATTACCGTGGACTGTTAAAAAAGCGATGTCGATGGACTAAAAAACAACAAAATATTATATTTTTTTATTGCAACCGATTATGAATTAACAAATATTTTCGTGCAGTAAGGCTTTGAAAGAAACAATACGCCTTTAAACAAATTTTTATCAGATTTCCTCAAAAAAATGCTATGTTTGTGTGGTAAAGAGTAGCCGAATGGTTAATTTATTCATAAAATTATTTAAACGAGAAAATGTTTACCTGCTGGTGAATTATCCACATAGAAGATCATTGTGGAGACACTGATATTTAATATAGCTGCAGAAAAAGTCTATGTGTTGAAGAATAGCTGAATTGTTCATTTGTTCATTAAATTTGTTTGAACAATCGAAAATTTTCACCGGGTGAAATAAAGTCATATCAAAAATTGTTACTGAAAAGTAATTTCATTTCATTACATGAAAAACCGAAAGCCTATCCATTCAATAACAGCTCAAAAGTTTTTTTTCTTATTAAATTTCATAATAATGTTGAAAAAAATAGTTAAAAGGTAATAAGTCCTAATTAAATATTGCTTTTACATATATTGCGACAAAAATTGTGTATGATAAAATATTCTAGTCTTGCTTATCCTTATGGAAGCATTTTCGCTTATTAATTTGCTTATAATAAATAAGTATTATTTTATGTTTGCTCACCAATCTAAGTGATCTTTCCTGGAAACAATTTACGCTGATATTAAACATTTTTTAGCAATTGCAAACAGCTTGAACAAAATGGGAGACTAGAATTTTCAAGAATACCTATTTTTTCACTTTGTTAGTCAAATAAAAAAAAAACATGAGATCCGTTTTCGAAAACCGGCCTCCACAATGTTATTTTGAATTTAATACAGAATCGATTTAAAGAGAAAACTTTAAAATTGGTTAAGAATTGCACTTTCTTGCTAAATTTGTCCACGAAAATCCAATTTGGCTCCACTGTGCTGCGAGGCTCTCTTGGAATCTTTGAAATTTCGAGGTTCGACTTCTAATAAAATGTCATCAAATTTTTAACAATAATGCATTTTTTGTAAGCCTGAACTGATCAATCATCAAAATTTTTAGTTTCAACAAAATATTAACCCTCCGTGCGAGAGCCCTCGTGGATTTTCCCTTATGTATTGTCCACATGGACCTCAGATAAGGATCAACAGTCCAAAGAGGGCTAAGCGGGTCTTTCTACACACGGGTGTCTTCTTCTTTATTTTTTTACTCTGCTTGATTAAAAGAGCTAATTTGTAAAAAAAATTGTGAAAAAAATTATACTTCAATTTATTTCAAGGACGAATATTATGTAAATCAAAATCATTTTGCGCAAATGATTTCAATGCGAGTGTCAATTCTCGGCATTGCTACATCGTAATTAGTAGGTCATTAGCTAACCGCGTGAGTGCCGAGTGCTTAGAATGCCTGGAATCTGAGTAAAGAGGGAAGAAAGGTAGGGGAACAGAATCGCTTAGAATTCGGTTGAGCTAAATATTACTAATTGGGACAAAAAAAGGCTCTTTTACGATCAATTAAAACAAATATAAGTATAAAGAGAATTTTTAAGCTAAATATAATACTGTTGGTTCACTGATCCTATGTAAAATAAAAACTTTTCGACATATCATAAAAACGGTAAGTTTTCTCCTCTAGCCTCGCAGATGAAATTTAAAACAAATTTTAGTGTTATATTCCTAATTAGTATGTCAGAATACGTTTACATTTGAAGTCTTAAGAAATCTGAGATGTGTTTTTTAGAAGATTAATCCAAAAAGGTACAATATCGGCCCAAAAAAGTATAATAAGAGAGAAGTGCCAAGAAACGGGTAACATTAAAAACTAGCTCTGAATTCGATCTCGGGTGTTTCCACTTTGTTTGTATTTATAATTGAATGGTGCTTATTTTCAATGAGCACTTTGCTTCCTTATAGAGGAAGTAAAAATGCAAAAATACAAGTAGGTCAAGCAAATCGTCTCAAATCAAGGAGTCTTTTCTCTTCTTGCATCAACTTAGAATTATGTCGATGAAAACATTTTTACTGTAAAAAACAAATTTTTCGACTATTTTTAATGACCATAATTTCCTACTCTCCAATGATGTATATAGTTATTATAGGTAAATGAATTCATCTAGAATCAAAGACTCGTTTCTAGTCTTACATCAACTCTAAATTATAGTAATAAAAAGAAGTTTTACTGTAAACGAAATTTTTTAAATATTGGAAATGACCATAGCTTCCTCACTCTTCAATAAATTTTTATAATTTTATATGTCAATTGATTCGTCTCAAGACAAGAAATCTTTTATATTTTTGCATCAACTTCGAATTATGTGAATGAAAAAATTTTAGCTTAAAAAACCCATTTTTAAAATATTATAAAGTACTAAAAAAATTGCCATGATTATTTTTAGACATCCTGCGGTCAGTTTTCAGATATCAGTTGTGAAAATAAGCCCTCCAATTTTTATTGATTTATCTGCAATTGGCTTCAAGTTATCGTGTTCACAAGAAAGTGTGACACACACACACATACATCCGATTGTGTTACACATTTTTCATTTGAGGAAGGTTTAATTAAACGATTTAAAAATTTTTTCAAAATTGTTACCATTACAAAGCTTCCTCTATGTGGAAGCAAAAGGATATTATTTCCAAGCAAAGTGCTCATGAAAAAAATTTAAGAGACTTATGGAAGGAGGTGAAAAGGGCAGTAGAAACTGATAGGGACATTAGCTGTCCGGGGTGCCATAAGTGCTGGGAAGTATCTCGAAACAACATGGATACGTACTAACGGTCTGGCTAGGTATCCAATGACATAAATTTTGTGTAATTCGCCCGCCTAATGCAAATTGCGAGCGTAGCTAGCATGAGAATCATACGAATTCATGAGTATCTCATTGTTGGTTCAGTAAAAGAATTTACAGTAGAGAAAATTACGAGAAAAGTGTATGAATAGACTCTACATTTCTATAATTTCTACAATCTTGAATTTCGAATATTCATTAACTGATTGTCACAATAGGGTTTATATAGCTTGTGCACCAGAGGAGCTCCACTGGGGCTTTCCGCCCGTCTGTAAAACTAACTAGCTAACTGATTAAAAGAGGAAGCTCCTTGAATGAATAATAATTTCGGGATACTCTCTGAAATCTGAAGCATTTTCACACCTGTATATTTTTTGTTCTTTACATATTTTTTAGATCTTTTGTTCAAGAAAGAAGATAGTAGGCTGACAAATTCATTTTAGTACAAGCGGAATTGGTGTACCGTTATTATAAATCTTTATAAAATCAAAACATTAAATTTCCGAAAGTCCCTTTTTTAGAATCGGATTCAAACATTGGTTATTAGCAGAAAGTGGTTCGAAGAAATGACTGGAGAGTAAAAAAGAATATTGTTTCCGGGTTTTTATTTGTATGTGAAGCAGTCGATGAGAAAATTCATTTGTCAGATCAAAAAAAATTTCTGTGAGGGTCGATCCAGGATGGGATGGACAAGAAAGGGATGCTTTTTCATCCAGTGCTTTTTTCGACAAATCCCTGAGAAGAAGCCATGAGTTCGTGATATGTGGTTAAGGGGAGAGCTCACCGAATCGAAGCAAAAATGTACAACTCTTAGAGATGCTTCACTTACGATCGACTGAGCAGAAGCTTCATAAAAAAGAGCATAAATTTTGAAAGTATCCTTCAAATTTATTAATGATTAACTTACTAGCTTTTTCAAATCAAACTATGGACCTATTTGAATTTTTCAAATAAATTTGTACTTAAGGACCACTTACTCAAAAGTATGATTTAGAGAGACACATTGCCAAAGAACCAGTTAAGTGTAAAAAAGTAAAGTAAATCTCAAATATTTTGATGAAAAAATGATATTTGTATTGGGGTGCATCAAATGTTTACAGTACCATTTAAATAATGTAGTTTTGACAAGAAATATCGAATGTCCCACTTATGACCCAAGAAAATGTGGTTGTTGAATGTTCGGACAACATACATTTTAGCTGTTGTCAATAGTTTTGTTCGTTAAAATTTCTAACATCGTTGATTTTCGTGTTTCATATCTTGCTGTTAAAAGCAGTACTTATAGAAATTCGGCTCTGTCAAAAGTACAACGTTTGACTACAGAGAAGTGTCAAAAGTACAATTTTTAACAACAGCGTATTATCAAAAGTCTGACTACTGTAAAATGTAGTTTTGATAGAGTAACTTTCAATAATTTCAAAAATTGCTACCACCCCGTTTCCCCATTCCCATTTTCCCTTGCCTTTTTTTGTCATTCAAAAAAGCAAACATACAAATCACAAATTTTCTTGATACTATTTTTGGATGAGATGCATAGCGTTCTTTTTAATCATGATAGCGCTTTCTGAAAAATAAAAAATTACATTTTTCGACCAAACTATGCGATATACGAAAAAGTCTGAAAGACAAATTGTTGCTTTTAAGGAGACCTACAAAATCCTTTTCAATCTTTTTCTGATAGAACTCACGATTTAAAAACGGTTTAAAAAGAAAATTGTTCCCTTTAAAAAGGCATGCAAAATTAAGTAAATTAGATTAATTAATTTTTGTTTTAATCTTAAATCATAAAAAATTTAACAATCTCTTTGAAAGTAGAAGTTTTAACAGTTATTTGTAATATTTTCAAGTAAGCTTCTGTATATGCATTAGACTGTGACCTAAGACATTGATTCGATAAGAAAAACGTCCTTCCATCAAGAGTTCGGAACTGCTACTAACTTTTTTAAGAAAAGCTAACATTATTTTGCATTAAGCAAAAGGAACTCGAAAATTGATAACGAAATAATGCTACAGTGTATGTTTCTTCAAAAAATAGGGAATATTTTGAAATAACCCTTCGAAAAATTGTTTCTTAAAGCATAGTATGCAGATCACAATGAAACGGAAATTGAAATATGAAAAGTCTTCGATGTTTTAATAAACTCAGAGGAAAGCCTTCGAAGTATGTGTAATTTAATGAGATGAATTTAATGAGATTCAATGAGAGTATATAAGCAGCTGATTTACTTGAAAACAAATTTTAGTATATCTTGAAAATGTATTTGACTGTTTCAAATGATGCAAATTCGATGACTGACAAATCAGTAGAAACTGACAGGTCCGTTAACTGCAAATTATTAATTTCAAGTGATTTATCATTTCAGTCAGAAACATCGAATTGATTGAAAAAGTGCAACATAAATTCTTCATGACTTCCGCAATATTGTATTAAACGAAGTTGATTCATAAGGAAATAGAATACAGGTGGGTAAACCTGGAAGTACCACCATGCCCAAACATTATATGCCCTATGGTAAAATTAAGGGCTCACTTAGGGCTCATTTAGTACCCTAAACCCAAATTTTGGGCTCTGCATTTTTTAAAAGAAATGTATGGTACTGCCAGCTTTACGTAAAGCTAGCAGTACCATGGT
>JAUMHM010000085.1:50706725-50719348 GCA_032362435.1 Melikaiella ostensackeni
GTGGGGTCAAATTTTACACAAATCTAATACCTTCTCTGATGAGAATGTAAAAATTTTCACTCGCTCTACTTGCTTGTTTTGTCGATTTTGTCATTTTCGTGGGTTTGAACGCGTTTTCAGACGTTTTGATTTGGCCACTTCAAACTTTATATAGGATTGCAGATTCTGTCTTTACGACAAAAACGGAAATTTTTTCACATTCACATCTCACAGGAAGTACGTATCCGGTAAGAAGGCTTGCATTAGAAGCTATTGGAAAATTTCCTGCATCCAAAGGTAACGTGAAAAATAATGAATTCTTTTGGATCCCCTTTTTGCCCTCGCGTTCGAATCTATATAGCATTAAATGTTATCTTTCGAATTGGATCCTTTTCTGTACTCAGCGGCGACAATATTTTTCTGAACACTTTTAGATACCACAAAGCAACCGTGAAATAAAAATTTTTTCATCCATTTTAATTTAGCACATTTCGCTACTTTTATCTACTGTTTTTCACTAATAATAAAATAAAAAGCTTTTCAAAACACAGTATTGGCCATTTTACATTGTCAGGAGTAATTTCCACACAGATAGCTGCGGTGGAAGAAAAATTTTTGAATTTTTGATCATGATTTTATATTTTTGTAATTGATGATATTTGGATAAATCGAATATTTTACGATAAAGAGATGTGTTGTAGTGTAAAATCCTACTAGATTTTGCGAATTTCATGCTCTTGGAGCGCATTTTAATGCGCGAAACGAAAATTGTTTTTTTTTTATTTATTTGAGTTTACGTTTGGTATCTCCGATCAGCTTTGAAAGAGATTGGAATCTTGATATTTTCACTGCCTTATGAGGATTAAAAACGGAGGAGAGAAAAGGCATTCTTAGGGATTGAAAATTTTTAAGCCATTTTAGAAATTAAACAATTTTGATCAAAGTTGTAAATGTGACAATTTATGTATCTTTTATTGAATAAATTTCATTCTAAATCCAGACTTGCTTCACTATTAAGTTGAATTAATTTTTATACATCATTTTTACTCCACATTTAATATTTAAAACACTTTTTGCCTAAAATTATTGATTCGACGGAAGATTTTCGTGAAAAAAAAATTCGAATATTATTGACCTCAAAGCTTGTATCCAAAGACTGATATTGGAAATTACTGTTAAGGAGAGAAACATTTTAATTTTGAAGAGTAATTGAGAAATCGTTTAATTTTTAAGGCTTAAATTTGAAGATTTTGATTTTGACGCCTTAAAATTCTTAATTATTTTATTCAGAACGTAAAGAATTTGAGAATGTACAATTTTAAATGCTTATTTTAAGCCTACCTCTCCTTCTGAAAATATACTTTGAATTATTGCCATTCAAAATCCGATATTTTTGGGAGTATACAAAATTATTTAGTTTCAAATCCAAATTTTAAAAAATTGCATTATTCACAAAGCAAGGCTTCAATGGTAAAAAAATTCATAACTTTATAACTGAATAATCTTACGTCGTAACAGAAAAAATTAGAAAATTTTAAATTAGTATCGCTTAAGGTTCAATAATTGTGAATTGAGCGCTTTTAGATTTTATAAATTTAGTTCAAACAAGAAGTCCTGATAGTTGAAAATAGCCATTTAAATCTTGGCAGCAAATTCACATATAGAAAAATGGACCGTTTGAAGCCTTCAATATTGAAAGAAAAATTTTAATTGAAAGTTTTAATGGTTGTGCAATTTTAAGTTTAAATTGTTCAATTCTAAATAATTTAAAATTTAAAGCATTCAAATATCAAAACACTCAAGCAAAATGTCAAATGACATTTTTTTAAATTGTAATATTATTACTGATGGTCTCTTTCAAGGGCAAAAATATAATTTTTCAGGAAAAAATTATGTTTCCGACCGAAATTTTTCCTCATTGCTTCTTACCATATTTTTGAAAATTGAATGATATTGATAAAAGACAGCTTATTTTTTCGGGAAGGAGATTTTCAAAAACTTGACCTCTTCCGATCTCAACAAAAAATCTTTGATGGTTCAAATGATTATATAGTAAAATAATTTTCTGAAACGAGAATTCTTATGAACAAAAAACTATATTTTATTATTAATAATAAAAATTCAATAGGCGCAAGATGTAGGCAATTTGTTTTTCGAAAAAAGGAGCTATCGTTCATTTAATTCGTATCGTTTTCATGAATTTGGAAAAAGAAAATTTTGTAAATAAAAATTTGCTTACCCTTCAATTTCTTTTCCTAAAAAGAATAATATTTTATCCTCTAAACGAGACAATTAGTAATAACATTGCATTTTTAAAGGCCTGTTATTTATGCCGATGATACTTCAAAACTTTGAAGATTGAAAATTGTTCAAGTAGGATGTTTTGAAATTCAACAAAATATGTTAATAAAAATAATTATTTCAAATTTAAATCCCTTATAGTTACAGATTTGATCAACCTTTTTTTTTCTTCATTTCTATTAATATTTTTCGTGTATCTTTGCAACTGCCGTAACCTTTCGAATGAAAACTATTCAAGACATCCACGTCAGGCAAGCAAAAAGGAAGTGGCTTTCAGGGTTTGCGGATAGAGAGGGTGGTAGGCGAAAAAGGGCGATAAGAGCAGGATCAACAAATCCAGGCGAAGATGAAGATACCTTGGGAAATAGATAACCGATTCCAGAACTTGAACGTGTCGAGCTCGTGCAGTGATGAATGATTATGTTCCTCGTTTTGCATTCGTTTCAAATATTTATTTTAGATTTTTACTCCAAAAATGCACTTAAAGGAAACTCTATTTCAATGTCAAAATAAACAGAACTGAAAAAATAAATTTCTGCATTATAACTTTTAGAGAACAGGATTTTTTTCGAGAGTTTTGATACCGACAGTACAAAGTTAACTATATATAACACTTTTAATAATAAAACAGATTTTTCAAAAATATTGACATGTTAAATATTCAATCAATTCTAACGTAAGACTAACTTCAATATTGCCAGCAAAAAATTGACAGTGTTCTTATGTGAATTTTTTGAATATTTAATTTAAAAAGTGGGAGGCTGAAGATACTAAATTAAACACTTCTTTCCAGGCTGGCACACGTTCAAATTGAAATCTACAAACCTGAAATTTTCAATTTGCGGCACTTGGAATTTTTAAATTTCGGATTGAAACATTCAGAATGCACAATCTAATATTGATACAGATTAATTACTCTCTGTTTTAAAATAATTCCCAGGTACTTATGGTTGAAAATTGATACGTTAATTTTTTCATCTTTCCAGACACTGAGAAATTTGTAAGGAAATGAATAGTGCAATTATGAAAACAAAAATTAACTTTATTTGTATTTTAAACCTTTTTACATCATGGGAATTAATGAAAACAGAGCGAAAATATAATAATTCAATTTACGTCACACGGGTTGCTTATTTGATTTAAATATGTCCACGCTGCGTGACTGCACTTGCGCGGTATATCACGTGTACGCGGCGGAACTATTCCACCAGTGCGCGCTGGTATAGTTCTTTCTCACTGGTAAAGTCATGTGCTGGAAGTATAATAGAACCGATCTCGGCTCTCGGAAATTCATCATTTCTCATAATGATTCGCTGTTCTGTAGCTAAAATGGCAGACCGTTATTTTAGCATCAGTATCTACCTCTAATGGCGAAAGCGGAAATGGGAAGAAACTAAATTTTCCGGATTTTCATGACTGATCGAAGAATAATCTTCCGGTTTCTAGTTTAAAATTTTTGGATAGGCAATTTTGGCACATTTGAAAAAATTTATTCACATTGGCAAACTTGTTTCCCCAATCTTGGCTCGATCGTTGGCCCAATAATGGCAGCCCAAGTGCCAGCAAGATAGAGTAATCGCAAAGGTTGGCTTAATCTTGGCAGCCAATAATTACCCATGTTTTTGTGGCACTTGACAAATATTGGCTGCCATTCTTGGGCCATCAGTGAATGCCGAGTCTTTATTTCATTGCCCTCCCTCTCCTTTCTTCTATCTCCTTTAAACAATCTTTCTCTAACTCCCCTTTCTTTCTCTTCTCACCATATATTGTCCCCTAGTCTACCCCTCGTGTCAACCTTCTATACTGTTCTTGTAACCTCTCAATTTCTTCACTCTTTTTCCATCCCCATATCTCTGCTTCATATCCTAATACCGCCCATACAAGCGCGTCAAACAACCACATTCTCCTTCTCCAATCTTTTTTTAACCTTCTTTTTCCTATTCCCCATATCTGTTTCATTACCCCTGCCGCTTTGTCATTCTTTCTTTCATATGATCTTATTTTATTTTACACAAACTTTTATGAAATAAATATGGTTAGTCTTGTGACTATGATTAATTGCAAATTCAGTTCTTACTTCCATACTTTAAAATCAAGATTCGTTATTACGAATTTTAAAATAATACCTCATAGCAACTTTTGCAAATGTCATTCTAAATTATTAGTATTAGATTATTATATTAGTATTATAATGTATCATATGTTGTGTATTTCGTGATTCAGATGAAATGACTCGATTCTATGTAACTCTTTGGGTACTTTTACAGGAGAGTAAGTTTGAGTATCGAAACTTGCTGCCATTTCAAGACTCCTTCCATTGGAGAAGAGCGATACTTTCCTTGATTTACACCGGCTTGTTTACGTGTCGATATTTCAGAAGTTGTCTAGCGTTGCACCGACTGCTCCATTCGAAGAAGATATTATCGAAAACTTTGAACTTACGTTTTGATCCTTGAGAACTCCTACTCTCTGGTAGCGCACATGGAATCTTTCGGGATCGTAAGTAGCGGGGATTAAGGAAACTTTCTACAAAGTCGATGTGCCCAATGGCGCGTGCTTCTGGCTCCCTATATGTATGAAAAGACAAAGATACTTTAGATCACGCATTATGTCTCGAACAAAATGAAACTCCTTATCGAACTCTCTGCACTTTTAAACTAACCTTTTCTTGAGAGTTAATGTTCCGTTTTCCATTTTCCACCGGTAACTGCCTTTCAAAACATTATTTGGTTAATATTGCTTCCTCTGCAAAGATAATTTATAATGGTAAAAATTTTAATTTTTGAATTCTTGTAATTAAACTTGACTTAAGACGAATCGATTGACCTATAATATCAACATGTTTTATTGAAAACTTATGAAGCTATGGTCATTTGTAGGATTCGTGCTCGGTCTAATAAGTTCTTCATGTACAAATTACCAAATTTGTTTTTGATTTCACATGAAAAAGAAATTTATTTACTTTCGGCTCTATCGGCTTTAAGGAATACATTCTCATCATAATATTCGAGCTTGATTTTCTGCGCTCACCGTATAATATATGAAAAAAATAGTTAAAAAGACGATTAAATAATTATCTTGATGATTTACTTTTGGTCTTATAAAGAAATGTTTAACGGCAGTTCTATTTGACTTTTTAAAAGCACAAATTCTACTCTCCTGACTTTCTTCCTTATCTCGCGTCGTTTGGCTCAAAAATTAAAATTAAAATATTCCAATATCATTTTCCATACTTAAAAAATTACCTATGCCTCCTACCAAAACATTTTCAGAAGGAAGCTTCTGGGTCTTCGTAAAAGCAACAATTTTGATATCACAACTTTTTTTTGTAACTCACGTCGTTTGGCTCAAAATTTTAATTTTAGATTTTTAAAGAAAATTCAAGAAGTTGTTACGACAATCTTGTTGGGTTTTGAAAAAGCAACGTTTTTTTCCTTCTTCACTTTTTTCATATCGTGCATAGTTTGGCTTGAAATTTAAATTCTCGTTTCTTTTTTAAATTTGTAATTGCTATAACTCTATAAATTTTTTTATCGAAAAGAGTCATAAGGAGAAATTGTTCCAATTCCTGAGTCCTACGGATAGTTGTACATATAATTTCCAAATCTTGAAAAAAAATTGTCTAAAAAATTTCGAAAATGCTCTAACTTTTCAAATTTTTACCCAAAATGGCTGGCCGACGAATTTGACCTTCAGTTTTCAACAATGAAAGAGTGTACTAAAGCCCAATCCAATAGATTGATTCTTTCAAAAGTTATGGTGTTCAATGATAGACAGACACATTCGTGAAAACCTGATTTTCGGGTTCAGAGGGTCTCAAAACGTGGGCATTTGACAAAAACAGGGGGAGGAGGCAAATTTTACAAAAGTTCAATACCTTCTCTAATGAAAATGTAAAAATAATTTTCTCTATGTTATAAAAAAATTATTGGTAGGAGTAGTAGTATTTTTTCATCTGATGTCACAATATGAATGATGAAATACCTAATTTCACAAAAAAATTTCAACGAAATTTTTGTTTGTTTGTGCAGTGGGCAGTGGTAAATATTCGAATCAAAAATTGCTTTAAAATGTTAATAAATATTACACTAGACAAACAATAATAATTTTTTATATAAAAAAGGGTGAAGAAAGTATTCAATTGTTTGAATTTTGTAAAGAGTTGACACTTTTGGATTTAGGATTACTTTTCAAGGCATCGTGGGGGTGTCTTATAGATGCTTAGCTCAGAGATCCTCTAGGGAAATTCGAGACATGTTTCCGCCTCTTATAGTCGCCGCTGAACCGGAACCTTGATATTTTCATGGGACGCGAAAAGTTTTAATTGTATTTTTTTATCATTTCTTTTGTTTATGAAAATTTTGAAGTATATTTGTTTAAAAATGAGTATTATTGCTTTCCCCATAATTTACAATCACTATATGATCGGTGTTGTCTCTATCCTGTATTAAATACTCTTGCAATTGAAATTGTGATTTAAAAATCGCGCCAACTCGAGCCAATCAAATTCAATAAATGATCCACTAGTTTCGGTAAAGCGGCACTAATTCGAATTGGAGTACCCCGTGTCTAACTCTCCCTTGGGTATCTCTAGGTAAACCCATATGATTGATACACATAATTTGCTGAAATCTTCAGAAGTTATTCCAAAAATGTCAAAAAGATTTATAGACAATTATATTAGAAATTGATAATTTTGTAGTTCATATTCCACTTGTATTTCTTTGCTGATTTTATATTTTATACAATTTGAAATATAAAAGCCTTTTAATAATTGAACATTCAAAATCAAATAGATTAATATTTGAATTTTGAGAACAGATTTTCTAAAATTGAAACCGGTTTCACCTAAAACTGAAACAATGTTTAATAGTAAAATAATTTGAATTTGAATTGGTTCAAAATTGAATAATTCTGTATATATATTGGAAACGTATAAATGAGACAATTTCAAAATTCAATCTTCAATGTTGCACACATTAAAAATGATGTTGTTAACATATGTAAAAAACTTTCAGTGCTTCTTTCTGAATTTATTGAATTATGATTACACTAAATGTAGAACTGTTTTATTTTGAAAGTTGTAAATTTGAATAAGTTTGATTTGGAAATGTTTAATTTGAAATTTTTTTGAAAACTTATTGGAAATTGTAAAATTGAGAATATTTTTTTCTCAATATTATATTATTTTTGAAGATATCACCTCAAAACTATTCAACTTCTACGTTTTTTATTTTTTTTTAGAATGGTTGCGCATTAGATTCCTCAATTTAGAAAGTCCGCTTTTAATACTTCAAATTATAAATTGTTTAGTTTGAATGTCTTGAATTTGAAAATATAAATGAGAAGGAAGCTTTTTTGGGAACAGAAAAAACTGGCAAATTTTTGTATGCTTATTACTTTTTTTCGTATTTCTTGTCATTTGGCTTAAAATTTTAACTTCTGACGTATTGATATTATTTTCGAGAATTTGAAAAAAACTTTAGGTCTATCAAAAAATCATTGAAGGCAATTTTTTAGGACTTTTTAACAACAGTAATTTGTTTTCTGACCTTATTTTTTCATCTCGTGTTACTTGGTTCATAATTTGAATTTTCGATTTTAATAGCACTTTAGAGAGTTAAAAAAACAGCATGTCCCATGGAAAAATGGGTAGAGGAAATTTTGTAGCTAGGTTCTGGAATATACGCCCTGACAAACATTCTATTTTATCTTGTGTCGTTCTTCCAAACATTTAATTTTATTACTTTTGATGTGATTTTTTACGATTAAATCGAAAACTACGCGTCGTATCAAAAAATGATTTGAAAAATGTTTAGATCTTTTTTGGTTAAACAATTTTTATGCATTCATTTTTTTCCTATCTTGTGTCGTTTGACCAAAAATTAAATTAAAAAATTTTTAATGTTATTTTTTATGATTAAAATAAAAACTACTTATCCTATTAAAAAACGATTGATAGCAAATTTGTAGCTCTTTATTTGTTGAACAAAATTTGTCTATTCATTTTCTTCTTGGCTTGTTTTGTTTCTCGAAAAATTTAATTTTTTTATTCTTAATGTTGTTTTTCATGAATAAAACAAAAATTACGCGTCCTATCAAAATGTCATTCATGAAAAATTTGTAGATCTTTTTTGGGTGCATAATTTTTTATGTCTATTTTTTCCGTATCTTGCATAGTTTGACCAAAAAATGAAATTTTTCATTTTCCATTATTTTTTGTGCGATCCAAATTTGAATTTTTGATTTTTCAAAATAATTCAAAAAGTTGTTATGGTAATCTTGTAGGGCTTTCTGAAAGCAACGTTTTCCTTTTTCTGATTTTTTTTTAATATCGTGTGTTGTTCCGCATAAAATTGTCATTTTCCTTTGTTTCTTCAAATTTTGAAAATGCTATAACTCTGATTATTTTCTTTTTATCAAAAAAAATCATGGAGATAAATTGTTTGGCTTTTGGGGTATTATGAGGAGCCGCACATATAATTTTTAAATCTGTAAAAAAATGGTCTCAGAAGTTTTTTAAATGCTTTAACTTTTTGAATTTTCATCCAAAATGTCTGGCACTGAAAGAGTGTACCAAAGGCCAATCTAATAGATTAATTTTTTCAAAAGTTATCGTGCTCACAGACAGACGTACACACACACAGGCATACTCACAGGCAGACAAATTCGTAAAAACCTGTTTTTCGAATTCAGGGTGTCTCAATCCGTGGACATTTGACAAAAACGGGGGGAGGGGTCAAATTTTACACAAATGTAATACCTTCTCTGATGAGAATGTAAAAAATATATTTTTTACAATAAAACATTTTTGAATGGCATAATTCAAACTTAATGTAATAATAAAGAATTCTTCTTGATTCGAGATGAATTGGTTGACCTATAATATCAGTATGCATTTCAAGTTAATTGAACCAGAATCATGTTCATGCAAAAACATTTGTATGACGTTCAATCCAAATAAAGTTATAGGCTTTTAAATTATGTCCCTCGATTTGACATTTCGACCTTTATGGTTAAATTTACATGATTTATTCATTGAAGCAAGCTTGCACACGTTGAAAAATTATTGTAGGTAGAAATTAAAGTGATAATAAATGGGTGGAACAACCCTAAACTATTGCGCGCATTTGCTGCTTAAAGGAATAGTTTTTCAAAAAAATGAATCGTCTGCGTACAAAATTCAAGAACGACCGTTATAACCATGATACTCCTTGGAAGATAATTCAAAGTTTTGAAAAAGCTTATAAATACCTGCTCGCGGTTCCTATTTAGCCTTCTGTGGCTGTTCTTTCCGATTAACCAAGTATTTACTAATTTATTTTAAAAAATATTTTCTCATAAAGATCAATCTTTATAAAAATGATGCGTGATGAATCAAATGTTTTCAAATAAAAATGAGATCCGATAGATCGTTTTCTTCCACATATTTAAATGTCTTTAAATTATCAATATGTATTTAAAGAGAGTAGTTTCCGTCTGTCCAATGACAGAATATCATTTATATGTATTCTAAGCTAATATAGTTAAATCTTCAATGTTGTGCCTACAAAAATGTTATCATTTATTTTTTCATTGAAAAGTGAAAAGTTTCAGACATATGCCATAATGCATCCTCTATGAGGAAGAAAATTTATTTGCTGACTAATCATAATGAGGAAGCAAAGTACTCATCAAATGAGCACCATACAATTATAAATAAAAACAAAGTGAAAACACTCAAGATCGCATTCACAGTTCTATTCGTAATGTCAAGCTTCTTCCTATACGGATAAAACAACGACAAGTTGTCCGAAAGAGTCACTTCTATAAACACTTATGTGTTTTTAATTTCAAAATTAATTACTCCAACGTAAAACTACCAATTAAATTCTGAATATTTTATTGCGAGTATCTAAAAAGTTTTGCTTTATAGTAACTAAAAGAATATTTTTACTTACTTTTCTTAATCCTTTCGGAATTCTCTAGTCGATTTTTTCAAAAGCTACCAATGTCCCAATGATACTTTACTTCTCTACTATGTAAATCATAGTAAAAATAGTTTTTTATTGACTTTTTGCTATGAATAAACATAATATGTGTTTAGTATTATTCGAGACCATTTTTAAAATTTGGTTTTATTATTTGAAGCCTCGGCAGAAAGATCGTTGGATCAACACGAATTTTGTGTCCATGGAGTTCTATAGAGGTATCCTTTTTTTAAAACTGTTTTTCTATTCCGCAGAAGCGCCGCAATCGCCAAACTGCCAGCAAAAATGTAAAAATTGAATTTGGAAAGAAATGTCAGAATAGTCGTGGTTATTCACTTCGTATCAACCGCAACTCTCAAAATATACGTTTCTAAATCTGACTTACAATTAGAACTTCTGAACAGGGGTAAAAAAAGAAACTCAAATTTATCAGAATGGGAAGCAGAACAAAATTAAAGGACTTGAGAGGCCGGAAAAGCCTTATTTAATAGACAGAAAGTAGAGGTGCTAGTAGTAAGACGCCCAGAGCCGTTAATATCAAACATATTATTTATAAAAGGGAAGATAATTATTTTTAACATTCTCCGAATTCATCTTTTGACTTTTTTACGACACTTGAGCCAATTCAGTTTTTTGTTTCTATCTCTGTTCAAAATTTCAAAAAATTAGATTTGAAAAAATATATTTTTGAGGTTGAGATTGATGTGATGACTTTGACTATTTTGTCATTCTTTTCGAATTCAATTTTCAAATTTCAGGTTGATCCAACTTTCTTTCTGCTGAGACTTTATTTGCCCTTTACAAAAAGCATGTTTCTTTAATGTACACCTTCACCACTTTAAATTCTCACTTTCGTCTAAGAACACAATGTTGCTCTGTCGCGAACCCTGCGGCATCCTAAAAAAATAATTGGAATCATAAAAATGAATAAAAACAGATTACACACGTATACGTGGATCAAGAAATTATTTTCTAATATATTTTCTTTAATAACTTCAAATTCTAAACAACTGTTTGAAAAATTGTTTTTGAATTCGAATGAGTTTCTTGTATGCTTCTCAGAAACGAAGAAAGATATAAAAACAATCTGATAGCAAATTTGGCACATCTAGACAATTTCCACGAAAAATACCACGTGCTCATTTACGATATCTTGCATTGTTTACAAGAGAAACTAGAAAATCAATTTTCAGGAAAACTTTTTTTTACGTCCTAAAAAAATACCATCAAAACCCAACCTCAAAACCCACATAAAATTAATAGGATACCTTTTTTATACCAGCAGAAACTAAAAAAATAGTTAAAAAAGAATAAAAAAGGTGGAAACTCTTTTATGACAGAAGATTAAATGAAAAGTTGGTGTTTTTGTGAAAACAGGCTTAAAAATTTAAATGCTCATAACTTCGTGGAAAGTGAATGATAAATGACTGAAATATGAACTTGATTATTAATTATTCACTTGAGGATTGATACGAAATAACATAAGAAAACCTTAACAATTTCATGTTCCATAGACTCGTAGAGTCATTGAGAACCTTTTCAGATCTAACTGCATTATGTACAAGGCTGTTCAGTTATATTTTAAAAATTATTGCTATAAATTTGTTTAATTCTTAAGAGTGATAATAATATTAGAAATTTAATAATATTGCTAGCGATTTATTTTTATTGGAATGGGTACAAGTGAATAAAGGAAACCTCAAAGACCCAGTGGGAATACAAAATATATCCAGTAACCATATTGTTCATATTTCTACTTGTTCATTTTGAGTAATCTTTACTTTAGGTACGCTTTTTTTTAATGAATCCTTTTATCGGTGGAGTTCTTTTGAATGCAACCTATTTTGGATTCTTTCCATGAGTACAAAGGTTTTAATAAATCAAAATGACCGCACATAATAACGGAATTAGTTGCATCATGTAAGAAGTTCCAAATCCGAAGAAAGTATGTAATGAGATCTTGTGCTTCCTTTTCCTTCCTGAGCTTCCAGCAGTATTTTGCCTCACTTTACACGCATTTCTAGATACTAAAAAAATTGTGAATTAGAGAAAACTTATAGGCAGCCATTAATTTCCTTGGCATAATTGCGTAGTTGAATATTGCAAAAATAGGGTAAGAGCATCTATTCTTGGCACCCCCCCAATTGTTGGCACCCTTCTCTAATTTTTATGAAATAATGAGAGAATAGAGATACTTAGCAAATAATTTTCGATTTTTTTAAATTGTACAGACACTTTTGCATAATAATATGTATTCTTCTTATGCTCAACAATGACTAATGTGTTCTGAAATTTCAAAAATTCAGCCTTGTTTCCAGGGTGCCAAGAATTTTCAGGTTTACTAAAGAAAATCTTTAGATAATTGCAGTTTTC
>JAUMHM010000085.1:50720979-50742212 GCA_032362435.1 Melikaiella ostensackeni
ACTTTATTTTCATTATTATTATTAATAAACGGAGTGTTTTTGTGTAAACTGTGGTTCTTTATTGAAAAACCTCAACAGAATTGAAGCCAGACTGATTCATCAATTTCAAGTTTGAGCTTTTAGAACCGGAATAATTTCAAGTCGAAAACATTTGAGAATTCAATAGCTTTGATAAAAAGTTTTTAGAGATGTATAATTTCAAATTCAACGCGTTCAGACATAGATAATTTTTAGTGAAAACATACATTGAAAAGTCTTTGCTTTCAAATTGAAAAGATTCAAAATAGGTCGTGTCTACGTGTACCAAAATTTCGATGCCGCACGAATATAAAAAGCCGGATTTTTTCGGTACGAGTAGTCACTGCCCTCAAAATAATACAATTTCATACTGGAGCCACCCGAAATTGCAACATTTTAATTTGAATCCTTCATAATTATATAATTTCAAATTGACATCGTTTCAACTTAACTAACTGCACGGAATAGAAATTCTTTGAAAATAGGAAAAGATATTAGTTCAGTCAAATTAGGTTATCTGCTGAAACAAAATATATACAGAACTTTTTTCTGTCCAAAATGTTTGGGTGGCCTTTCTTGCGAACTGCTGAAACCCTGTCCGCTGTTAGAGCGGTGCTTTTAATATTAATTAACAATAAAGTGAAAATTCAAATGATTTTTCGAAACGTTTCCTTAGATAGTTGCTTCCGGTTAAGATATAGATGAAAAGTGTAAACGTAATTTTTAGAGCATAAAATCAGCTTTAAAATGACCCCTATTTAGACCCTTCGCGTTACTTGTCCGTTCCGCGCTTATACAACCCACGCCGTAAAGGCAGACGCGGACTTCTAAATATCCAACCTGGACAGAAAGGTCAATCACCAGTTCTAGTTTGTATCACCACCAGCCGACAGGAAGACCGAATTCAACAGTTTATCAAAATCCAGATTCAAGAGGCCCCACTATTAACTGTTTTGTAGCACAATTCAGAATCTTTCTCTTGTCCACCAATGACTTTTCAAACGATTATAAGTGAAAATTAAAGAAGAGGTAAGTTAAAGTGAAAGTGCTGAGCACTCTATTTGCATCTACTATCATAAGCTCCCCATGAAGATTTTCCTCTGATTTTAATATGGAGTTTCCAAAGTGACAAATCAAAATTTTTGTATTCTTATAGAATTAGTTCTGCGCAGACTAAATTACCGTGAAACTCTACTGCGCATCCATATCTACGATAAAACTCCTCTGCGCAGCATTATGTACGATGTAACTCTACTAAGCACACATGATCACCATAAAACTTCTGAACTTCATTCTTTCCGATGTAACTCTATTGCGCAGCATTATGTGCGATATAATTCTAATGCGCATCCTTATCTACGATAGAACTCTACCGCGCAGCATTATGTGGGACATATCTCTGCTGCGCAGTATTATGTGCTCTATAAATATACTGTGCTGCCTCATGTAATGAATTACATTATTACATAGTACTCAACCCTGTAACTGAATATATGTAACCTACGATTTTTCTCTGAAAATCGCACTGAACTGTCCTGTCAAACCCATCTTAAGTGGCGTCTATTAATTGAGCCGTTCTATAGAAAAGGCATATAGGCACATAAGTTGACTCAAGTTTTGGCACAAAATTGTGAACGAAACTCTTCAAAGCGTGTTCTCAAGACCAGAGTACATTTTTAAAATATTTAAAATTTACAATAGGAAGAACCGCTCCTGGAAAATAAATGAAAAGCATAAAATTGAATATTGAAACTATACAACAATTCTTGAAAATCAAAATGTTAACATCAACTCAAGTGATTTTTCCAGAAACCGCCTTATTTTTTTGTTAATTTGAGATATAGCCAGAAATTTTGCATTTTTATTTCTAAAAATTCTTTTTTATATCACTCTTAATTAATTTCTTTCACCACTATCACCCTTCCATGCCTTTCTCTCCCTATTTCCGATTTCTTTTTATACTCTTCAATGACATTTTTTGTGACCGCTGTTTAACATTTGTAATCATACTTTAAGCACTTCTGAGCATTTTTTTTATCTTGCTGAACACCCTTATTTCATTTCCACCCCTAATTTTACTTTATTATTACCCTATTTCTTTTTAATACTCAAAATCATATGTTACGTCAGTCATGCGAAAAAGCTAGCATGCAGTCCATATCCCGCTGCGTCGCGCAACGCTGCGGGAAATGCTACATGAAATTCAATAAAGCAAGCTTAAAAATGAAGAATTCTGTCCCAAAATTCGACATGCTAATTATTAGAATGCCACAGATGATGAAAATGAGTGACTCAGAAAAAACCACCTAAGTCGACTTAGGTGGTTTCCTAGAGAATGGCTCAATTATGAAAGGATAATTATATATATTTTAATACCCCCCACCTTTCGCTTCATTCGAAGACTTTAGTCAGATCTTCAAAACTCATATTGGGTAAGAGATGCCGCAAATGTGACAATTAGGTCCGGAAGGCGTGGCCCAATTTCGACACTCAGTCCAGCCTTTAAAATTTATATCAGGTGACAGATGTCGTAGATGTGACAATTGGGTTCGGGAGAATAGTCGCACGTTTGCCGTTCTGATAAAAACTTTCATTTTTGCTTGTTGGAGAGATGCCGCATGGAGATTTGCCGTGAGTGAGACAAGCTGCAAGTGTTACAATTGGGTCGGGAGGCTTGCTGCAAAATTGACAATCTTCTGGAGAGAGATGCCGTAGATCGGACTTGCTGCAGGTGAGGCATCCTAAAAAGGTACATGCCACATGTGACCTGATATGGACCGGGGAATCCGACCAGTGCTGACTGGGATAGAAGCTTAAAAACTGACTAGAAGTCGGATTTGTATTAAAGTTGGCATAAGAGAGTTTTTGACGTCTTTGATTTCGAGTTTTACGTCAAAAGTTATGATCTTACTAATCAGGATATGGAGAAATGTGCTAGCATCCGTTTAAGTAAATTTGCAGCAAGTTCACTGCCATGGTGGTTTTCTGGAGATGTTTGAAAATAATCCCCCAGTTTATTGAGTCAATCAAGAAATCAGTCGGGCCAACTACTATAATTCTTGCGGAAAACTCTCGATCTTCCTAAGTAGGGGATGATCAGAAATTTGTAGCACCAATCTAAGTAAATTCAGATCGGGTTTACTACAAAAGTATTTTTCTGGGGATGTTATAACATTATTCGTCGCCGGTTTGTTGAGGTGATCAAAAAATCAGTGAAGCCAGGCACTTTGAATACAGCTGAAATTTTTGGATCTTTCTAAGTAGGGAATGAACAAAAATGTATAACACCCCTCAAATTAAATTCAGATCGGTGTTACTGCGAGGGTAGTTTCCTGGGGCTGTGAAAACATTATCACTCAGTTCATTGAGTTGATCAAAAAATCAGTCGGGCGAACTACTTTCATCACTCCAAAAACTTCTCGATCTGCCTGAATAGTAGATGATCAAACATTTCTAACACCACTCAAAGAAAATTCAGAGGAGTGTTATTGTGGGGTCCGTATCTTGGAGATGTTCTAGAAGCATCTCTTGAATAACTGTATTACTGAAACAATTACTATCCTCTTATTATTCTCTGAAATAATTCTATTTTCCTAAATACGATGGTAAAAACTAAAGTGAGATCTCCAATAATCATTTCAGAATAATTCCATTTTTGTTGTCATTTTTGTTGTTGTAACAAAACTGGCCTTTAAAGAATATTCGCTGCGCAACCCTGTTTTATGATTGTTTAACTCTTAGAATTTTTCTACGTGAGCTAGCACAAGTGCCTAGTGAGCATTGCTCGGTATTACTTTAGTCCAACTATTTGTGCAAAGGTTTTTTCGTTGCTTTTTAAAATAATTAATCTTCCCCTTTTTGTCTGTCATCGTGAAGAACAGTATTTGCTGCTCAAAGTTCGAGCGCACTAACGCGCTCTCTTTTCTCGTCGCACCGTGGCTAATGGTGAGGACGTCGACGCGAGAGAATCTCTGTCACACAGAGTTGGACTACCGCTCATGCACGCACGACTGCTTATACCGCGCTCCTAATTGATTCAACTTAATTATTGTATAACTGACCTGGGACACCCTGTACAATGCGTTCCCTTCACCTCTAGAAATTTGATTAGTTCTACGATCAGCGCGGACTAGATCATAGCCAGCAACAGCTATGTCTGAGACTGCCATGTGTTTGTGGGGTCATGTTTTGAAGACAGCTAGAATACGTAGAAATAAATTAGGTCAACCTTTGGCAGAATTTTGGTATCAGTGATTGAAAATTCATATGTGCTGCATGCAAATGTCTATTTTGCTTGCTACTGTTATAAGTATATTTAAGAACTTGCATGGAACTGACTGGGGGATTGACCGAGACGGATACGTTTGAACATGCTACGAAGGAACGATCTACAGAGAGCCTCGAGCTGTGTTCCGTGAAGTTACTCGATTGAAAATGTGCAAGGGAAATATTACAAGTGGATAAATTTTGTTACGTACTACGAGAATCGTCAGATAGAAGGAACTGCGGCAGACTCCATTCTTCAATCATAAGAGGAGGTAGAAATAGCATCGGTGACCGGGGAAGGACTGAGAGTAAAGCCCTATTTGTGCCAGGCCGAAAACTGATGTCGTTTACAAGATATCATCAAGGTTACCTTAAAACGAGAATTCTTCCTGCTAGAAATAAGTGATCAAAAGAATCCCTGTTCCTTCAAGATTATGAATTTCAAAGTAGGACTTCAATTTACATAGAAAATAGCACCAGGTAACGATTCACCGCCCTAGTTGGAGAATAAATAAATCAGTTCAAAATGAAATTAAATTTAGTCAAATAATTACTTTAATGAAGTTATAAACGATTTATTTTCTCCACGTTGCTCAGCCATTGTTAGAGTCTCGTCGATCCCTGAAATCCTTCTTAGAGTGGAATCGCTTTGACAGCTTCTCAAAAAATCAATAGACCACATTTTAAATATGCAACAAAATAGTGATGGTTTTTATTTTAAAATCCTCATCAGCTAATACAGGTATTAGGTCCCTGGTAATTTGAAGAGAAAGAAAGGTCTTCGAATAATTAAAATTTATATTGTCTAATATTCCAAAGAGTCAATTACCTCCCTGTGATAAGAACTATGACTTAAAATTCCACATTTTATATTGAGAATTGCTCACCGAGCCTTAAGAGAATAAACAATAGAACTACCGCCCTGGAGCGTCAAAACTGAGGAGCATCTTCCAGCGTTCACCGACACCTTTCGAGAACATGTCTCAAACACAATTGGAATTAATGCCAAAATATAAGCCACCCACCTTTAACAGATCCTGGGCCGAGCACGTCCAAATACTCCAGGCAATTCCAAGCTGACAAAATTCGTGAGTAACAAGAAGTAACACTATGGCAAGAGTCAAAATCTCGAGTACACAGAGAAGAATTAATATGGCTTACTTCTCACGAGGCTCGACCGAAAAAGACGCCGATGCCGCACTTCTTGACGGAACGTAGTCCTCTTGTTCCGCCCCACGTCCAGCGCAGTTGATCTAGATTCGTTTTCTGTGCTGCTGCAGTGCCATGGAGGAAGAGGGCGGATTTCCGCACCTGGATGCCCAGGAGATGGTGGTAGTGGTACTGTGACTAAACCAAGGCGCTTGGATTTGAATTGTCCAGATGTAGGATCCGAAATGCGGGAATCTCATGTACATTCCACTTACGGTGAGCAACCCTCGAACGCACCTGCACCTGTACGACTTCAACCCGCCTTGCTTCCTTGTCGGCTGTGTAGCTGATCCACGGCGATGGGTTTCTCTCCTTGTTTTCTTGACTTCAGCTTCCGCTCCATTGCAGACGGTGAAGAACTACATTTGATTGCGTTAAAAAAATGAAGTTTATAACTACAACAACCTAAATGGTTAATTTGTGAATTAAGATTGTTTGAACAATAATCAATTGTTTTCGGATGACCACACATAATACCTGGGTGTCACTTCATAATAATATTTGGTTAATTCCACAATAAAAACTGCTATTATTTCACTACAAATAGCTGAAGCAGATATTTATTTATAAAATTTATTTATATAATGACAAATTATTTATTGACTCCCATCACTTCAGTTCAAAAGATGTCTTCGCTTATAAATTGTTGAAAATTAGTGTAAAGTAAATGATTGAACGCTGGAGATTTTTTAGCACAATTTCAATAAATTTTTAAACTTCTGAATTCTACTTAACAACACTTGGATAGTTTTTTAATGATTCTAGGTTTTTCGGAATGATTGTAAATACTTTTTAGAAATGACTCTTTAAAATTCAAAAAATCGTACTGTTTATTAAATAAAAAATACTGATGAGCTTCTTAGAAAATTGGTTCAGCAGCCCTATGCAGAATTTCATTACTTTACATTTGGAAAAAACATTCAGTTCAAACTGGGCTCACTCGGAGCAATTCAGATTCTGATCTATGCATTCATGATGTGCCTCCTGAGCAGGGCACAAAGTGGCTGATCTACGTTCTCACGCTACACAATTGCAAGAAACGTACTTTTTCGTTTCGAAATCGTTGAACTTTTGATAGAAATCACGTCAAGCGTTACGTTTTTTTAAAAATTATATGCGAATATCTGCCGAATGTAGGCAAAATATAGAAAAGGTGTAAAAAAACTATCAACCTTGAAAATCTAGGTCAAAGTTGACATTTTTAGACAAAATTGTAGATTATCGATTACCGCGAGCGCTCAGATGTAACGGCTTATATGATACACATTTTTTCACATAGATTTTTTCATGTCAATTCCAAATTCAGCCTGTCAATGAACGTAGGACTTTATGGTTCTGAGAAAAACAAGATTGAATGTTCCACTCGATTCCTCTGAGGCCTGAACTATTCCCACCGATTAAAATTTCATCATTAATGGTTTTGAAGGGTTCTTGAAATCGCTGGTTTCGAATCCAAAGTTGAACTGTTAAAATTCAAAATGGTGGATCGAATATGGCAGATAAAAACTGTAAAAACAATACTGATATGGCTGAAAATTGCTATTCCGGGGCTTTTCGGGTCGTTGATATCGCATTCTGAGTTCAAATTATGAAATTCAAAATGTCGGATCATATAAGGCGGATAAAAACTATAAAAACGACACCAGCATGGCTAAAGATTGCTATTCCTGGTTTTTTCTAGTCGCCGATTTCGAATCTTGAGTCAAAAATTCCAAATTTATAATGGCGGTTCCAATTTGGTAGATCAAGGCTGTAAAAAACCCGATATGGCTATAAAATTGGTATTCTAGGGTTTTGTGGGTCGCTGATTTTAAACTTTGAGTTGAAAATTCAACGTTCAAAATAGCGGACTCAATATAGCCGACGATATCTGTGAGAACGACACTGATATGGATGAAAATTGCTATGCCGGGATTTTGCGTGTCAATGATGTTGAATGCAAGGTAAAACTGTTGAAATTTGGACTTAAAATCCGAAACCAGCGATTCGCGAAACAGCAGAATACCACTTTCTAGCCATATCGGTATTGCTTTTACAGTCTTGATCCGCCATATTGAATCCGCCGTTCTGAATATCAACCTTTCAACTCTAAATTCAAAATCAGCGACACAAAAATACCCGGAATAGCGATTTTTAGCCATATCTGTGTTGTTTTTACAGTAGTGATCCATCATATTGAATCCTCAATTTCAAATTTTGAAAGTTCAATTGTGAATTTGAGTCCAGCGACCTTAAAAACATTTAAAAACCATGATTGGTGAAATTTTGATTAGTGGGAATAGTTCAGGCCTCAAAGGAAAGGAGTGGGACATTTAATCGCCTTTTTCTCAGAACCATTAAGTCCTAGGTTCATTCGCAGGCTGGATTTGGAATTGGCATGAAAAAATCGATCAAAAAAATGTGTATCATATGAAGTGTTAAATCTGAGCGCTCGTGGTAATCGATAATCTAAAATTTTGACAACAAATTTCAACTTAAACCTAGATTTTCAGGGTTAAATTCACCTTTTTGCACCCTTTCTGTATTTTTAGCTGTATTCTGTATGTATTAATCTACGATTTGAAAAAAATCATCGCTCCAGGTGATTCCTATCAATAGTTCTACGATTTTGAAACGAAAAATTACGTTTCTCCCGACTGTGCGCTGCACCTCGATAGAGCAAGACTCATATCAGCCCCTCAGTGCTGAGACTGACAAAAAATTAGTGGGTAGGCCCTGAGTTGTTGACCGTGGTGGAGAGTGAGGGAAGGGTGGGAGGGCTTCCTAACAGATTATATATGTAAAGACCGTTTTATTTTCCTAACGAGAGATAATGTATGGTTAATAATTATCTTTACTCCTATATTATGAATGATAATAATATATATAGTATTTTAATTCTGTTCTTGCACCCACTGTGCTATATGGTAGAGAGAGCTTAACATACCAATAAAACATTTGACAAGTTTTTCGATATGTATGAGACCAAATTTTTGGGCTCCGTATCGAAAATTAAACTTTAGGCGTCCATAGTGACTTTCTAACAAATAAATTGAACAAATATTGTGAAATAAATGTTTAAGAAAATTCTTTTCCGCGTAGAATGACCCCTAAGAGAAGTTATTGAGGTAAAATCTACGAAATCGAAAGCGGATTTTTTTTAGAGCGATGCGCGCTGTGTCAGTGGGGCAACAAAGTACCTGGGAAACAGACCAATTTTCAGCCTACACTTTTTATCGATTTGGACGTTTATTATTTCTTTGAATTTATTTTATTAAGTTTTGAAGATATTGGTGTGCGTATAATACATAAAAAAATTCCCATAATGTTATAAACAAATTAGTGATCCCGTTGCGTCCCCTTGTAGGCCTATGCGTGACCCCAAAGCCATCTCCACACCGAGAGGACCGCAGCCACGCTCTTGGCCGATATGTCTGACTCACTGACGCAGTTGCTGTCCATGAGTGCCAGACGCTTCTTCGTAATTTCGGGGCAGTGACAAAGGATGTGAATAGCTGTCTCATCATCCTTTCCGCACAGGCGACAGAGGAAGCTATCTGCGAGCCCGATCTTATGTCTGTGATAGGTGAGGTTCCCATGCCCTGTAAACATTTCTGTTAGGACCTTGACTTCATTCCTACCGAGCTTGCGTAATTCTGCAGCTCGTTAAAAGTTTAAATTCAATCCTTGGGCGATGTATAACCGATCCTGCCTGATTTCGGCATGTAAACCACTCTCGTTCCTCTTTATGCCGTCGGGACACATCCCAGTGGCAAACCAGCCCTAGCAAGTCTTACCAGCGGCCCTATGATGGCTAGCCGCCGTTGCTTGCTCAGTTGAGCCACAGGCGACTTTAGTGTGTCGCCCCTGCCTTTCGGTTCCTTATGGGTCAACAATTTCTTTCATATAGTAAGTATATTTGATGGCTTCCGTGAAAGTTTTGGCCCGAGGTTAGCATCGCACCCCAACAATAGTGGAAGACCCCTTACATTACACTATTTTACCAGTGCACGTACTTTCTCTGGTGGGTGGGTTTTGCTGTCATACGGAAAGTAGGCCGATCCTATGACTAGCTCCCCGATTCCTCTAAGACCTTGGGGTCCCTGTAACAAAAACCAGCCCCCCCCCCTAATTCCCTTATGGTATTTCTGACAAGCCGAAGTTCTTGGATTAGTGACATACCTGTGTGTCTTACAAACATGCCCTTCTGCAGAACCGCCAAGGCGCCTTTGCTGTGGTGCAAGTTGATTTGGGTAATGGTTAGACCGGAAGCAGCCATTTACGTCTGCCCCCGACCTTCCTACTATATGTCCCAACAGGTTACTCCTGTCCGTGACCGCTAACCCTAAAATTGACCTGGCCAAGAGGGAAGGAGAGCCTGTTGTTGGGGACCACAAGAGCTCTCGTTTGGTACTCAGGAATCTGCACAACCGAGAGTTACTTTGAGTCCTTCCATTGTGCCTTCTTTCTGTGGCTGGTCGTGCCTGACGAGTCGCCAGCACGATGTCTTCAGTGAGGGGTTAAATCCCTACATACGCCGAAAGACTACAAATGGATCTTCCAGTTTACCTGGGACCCACGCCGTAGCCCTCAACATCCTTCGGAGCAATTCAACCCCATCCACTTGTAGTTCTGCACCTTCCCAAAGCCTTGTCTCGGCGACCGTGTTCTGCAGCCAAGCTTTAGTCGTTCGATCGACTTTTCCCTGTTCGCCGGTAGTTGAGCTTGCTAAAGCTTCTTTGTAGGCTTAGCCCCCTTCGCGGTAGGGTGTCTTCTGAGTTCTTTCTTCTCTTCAGGGCCTCCGTGCTGGTTGTCGGCATTGTTATTGCTGCTATTCCAGCATCTGCAGCCGTCATTCAAGCCTGCTGCGCTTGCCTTCTCAGTTTTTTTTTAGAGAACCGTTGATGTCTTTCTTTTTTCTTGGGAGGACTCCTTGGTCGCTCCCGTCTCCATAGACTCACTCAGAGCGACTGTCGATTTCTCAGCTCCCAAGAGAGAGGGGGGTACAGCCGCCGCCTGAGTTTGGCTGACCAGAAAGACAGATAGAATGGAAAGGTTTGTGCTAGACTCATTCGGGCCCAACCACTCTCCAGCTTTCGCAACCTCTCTTCCTTTTTCTTTTCCTATATTTGTTTTGTATGCTTTTAGTTTGATTCCACGAGAAGCTAGATAAATAAACGGTCTGCCCTTACAGAGCCCCGTATGCAAGGGTAAGACTAGATACTTTGGGGGGGGGGGATCGTTCGGTGTCCCCGAGAGGCCGTGATGATATCTTCATATCCCTAGGTGCCAAAGTGCCAGGGGTACGGTCACTCAATGCCCCTGACTTAGGCCCCT
This sequence comes from Melikaiella ostensackeni, assembly GCA_032362435.1. Classification (NCBI taxonomy): domain Eukaryota; kingdom Metazoa; phylum Arthropoda; class Insecta; order Hymenoptera; family Cynipidae; genus Melikaiella; species Melikaiella ostensackeni. The sequence goes on from JAUMHM010000085.1 coordinate 50,731,789, forward strand.
GACATTGAGTGGAACGCTCAATGAATATCCATCCGTTCGTAGTCCACCACAACAACGGACGGCTGTTTCTTATTCGCAGTGCGAGTCGTTAGTTATTTCCGTTCCGATTCCAAACTGGGGTCGGTCCGGGAGGAGCCTCGACCCAGGGGTCTAGCAATACTTGCTTAAGCAAGGCTCTTTCACTTTTCTACCATAGTAGTACGCCCACTCATCGGAGAGCCTGTTTATAGGGATCCTATTATTCATATCCATACCCTAGGGGGGAATGATAAAATAATAATAAATAAATAAATAAAATAAAATAAAATGAAGATAAAATAAATAAAAGTAAAAATAAAAATATTATAAAATAAGTGGGAAGGCCCGGCCTACCCTGGAATATAGGTGGGGAAGCTGAGCCTCCATGTAATCTCAGGTTTGTAGCTCCTCTGCCATGCCGGCGGAAAATGAGCCTGATGGATGGTTCGAGGCTCTCCCAGTGTGCTGCAGCGGGGACCGATCGTGGTTTATATTGGGGGTATCTTTTCCTTAGTCTGTTTGGTTCGCATGGCATATTTTATTTCCACCCTGCCCTCTATATCTAGCGAGAATTTCTCTATCCGCCACCCGGAGGTGCGCCACCTAGTGGTTACAAACTCTCCCCGTGGCCAAGTGCATATAGCCTCACCCTCGCTTGCGAAGCTCTACGAGGGCGTACCAACCCTTTCCTTATCTGTTCGTGAGTTGAAGGGGAAAAACATTTTTTTAATGCGGTTCAAGATCAGCAAACGCGCAGAACTCCCGAAAATGAGGTTTTCTTTTGCAAAACTTATCATAGATGACAGCACCAAACTGTGTATTAGACAAACCCTCTCTTCATGAGTGACAAAACTTAATGAAGAAAAGGAAGGATACTATTGTTAAAGTTATATTCGCTGGATCACTATTATTGATTAGATATTGTGACCGCTGTTTTGGGTTCGGGGTTAGAAATTTCGAAATGCGATCCTTCTTGTGTTTACCTCGCATGGCCTTTTGGTGCGGTTTACCTGGACAGGTCAGTTGCGAGATGGACGCTGGGCTGGTTGAGTCGTTCGGTTAAATGGGCTAGTTGTGTACCTTTTCTCACTTACAAATAAACGGTGTGTAACTTAATATCAAGTGTACCATTTGTTATTTCCTATAACCTTATTTTAACAGTTGTGGGCCCAGCAAACGCGAGTGTTACAACATTTTTGTTGTTGAAAGAGATACACGTGAATCGAGTGCAAGCCTCGTGAGCCGTGCACAGTGTTTAAAAAAGAGAGAGAGGAGAAGAAAGTGAACCACATAAATCGAGTGCAAGCCTCGTAAACCGTGTAAAGTGAGTTGTTCGAGATGAGCCTATTGAAGGCAGGTGAAAGTGTGCGAATTACGCATCGATACCTGTATAATGGTGCTAATTATCAAGATGGTTCGCATCGTGAGCAGTTTGACGCCGCGTTTCCAAAACTTTCAAACAGTCTGGTACAACATGAAAGAGGGTCGTGACCTCAACAGTTTACTGGCAAGATTAAAGCTTGAGGAGGACCAGCTTGATAAAAATGATGAAGCTGACACTTCTACGGCCGCCTTTAGTGCAAAAATTCTTAAATACCGACGTCCTTCACAAAAAAGAACCTTCGAAATCGCAGAAAAGAAAAAGGTTACGCGATGTTTTGGATGCGGGCAGATGGGACACTGGGAGCGAGAATGTTCAAAAAGGAGAAAAGACCATGAAAATTCCTCGAAATCGTCAAAATCAGAAAAAGTTATCTATGATTTTTTTGAAATTAAGGACAAATAAGTGCTTGTTGCTGATGATCGCAAACTATCTGTTTACGGAATAGGGACAGTGTTCGTAGAGGCATGGATAAAGAATCAGTGGGAGCTTCGAAAGATGGAAAATTTTTTGTGGGTTCCTGATCTGAAACAAAACTTATTTTCCACGGGAATCGTTACATCTATAGGATATATTCAAATTTCAAGCAGTAAACAATGCAAATTTATTGACGAGAAAAGTAACCGAATAGTCGCTATAGGAATCAAGAATCAAGTTCATCAATATCGACTAATTTTCCCGCCATACGTTCCTGAAAGGGCTAACGTCGCAAGAATTCTTACTTCACGAAGCTGGCGAGAAAGACTGGGACACATAAATTCATAAATTATTGAAGCAATGGTTGAGAATGAAGTAAATAATGGTGCAAAGATCACTGATTATTCGGAATTTTTCTGCGAGCCGTGCAAACTAGACAAAGCTCATCGCGTACCTCATCATCTCCAACAATCAAGAAATTTACAATCTTGCGAAGGGATCCATTCCGATGTCAGTGGACCAATGTCAGCAACAGTAAATGGAGGTTTCAGATTCTTTGTAACATTCAAAGACGAGGCGCTTCTCTGGGGAGAAGCGGTATGTGCAGCCGTTTACATACTTAATAGAACTCCTACGAGTGAAAATCTAGATAAAACTCCGTACGAGCAGTGGTTTGGAAAGAAACGTTCACTAGGTCATGCATGCTTTCGGTACAGTAGCTTACGTCCATGTTCCGAAAGAGAAACGAATGAAATGGGAGCCAAAAAGTGAAAAGATGTACCTAGTGGGCTATGAACCAACATTAAAGAATTTCCGGCTATATAATCCAGAAACAGGCAAAGTCGTAATTAGCTGTGATGTTGATTTTGATGAAGGTATCAAATCCAACCAGACTCAAGACGTTGAAGACAGCCTTTTCTTTTAAGAAAATGGTACGTTTTTCGAAGAGTCACTAGTTGATTGACGATCCAATGAGGAGCAGGGTGCTAATCAAGAAGAAATGGAAATGCAATCTAATGATTTACAAACCACTAAGGAGCAGAATGTTATTAAAAAAGAAATAGAAATGCACTCTATAGTGGAAGGCGAGGCACTCGAACTGAATAAAAGTTCTCAAGTGCAAAAACGTCGATACAATTTGCGAAGAAGCATCAAACCGCCCTCAAAATACGGGGAAACGGCGCAGTCTGCAAGGATTATAGAGCCTCAATCATCTTTAGAGGCCCTTGAGTCAACAAATGCTGAAGCATGGAACAGAGCAATGCAAGAAGAATGACGTTCTCTGGAAGAATACTAAACATGGAATTTGATGCCTTTGCCAGTAAGTTGTTCAGCTGTTGGATGTAAATGGTTGTTAAAAATTGAGTCTACACCTGGAAGTGATGAAGTTCGAGTGAAAGCGAGACTTGTTGCGAAAGGTTATTCACAAATTGAAGGTATAGACTACAAGGAAACCTTTTCCTCTGTAGTACGCTACGACTCGATACGCACCGTATTGGTGCAAGCAGCAATCGATGACATGGAAATAGGTCAATTCGACATCAAAATTGCCTTTTTGAATGGCGTCTTAGAAGCAGAAGTATTTCTGGAACTCCCGGGAGGTCTGGAGGACAATCAAAAGAATATTTGTTGTCGATTAAATAAGAGCTTATGTGAATTGAAGCAATCGTCAAGAGTGTGGAATACAAAATTTACAAAATGTCTGAAGGAACTTCATTTTTTTCAAAGCATCAGCGTCCAAAGAAATCCAAGAAAAGGTACTCAAGCACCTTGCAGATAATTTCGAAGTTACTCGAGGTGACGTTGATTACTATGTTGGCATCCAAATTACCAGAAATCTTGTAAACCGTGAGATACACCTCAGCCAAGAAGCTTATATTGAAAGGATATTAAACAGACTCAACATGATGGACGCTTATCCCAACAATGATCCAGCAGATCCAAATGTTTTCTTAAGAAAAACAGCCGATGTTGTGCAAACGGTTTTCCCTTATCGCGAAGCTGTGGGATCCCTGATGCATGCTGCGACACTTACGCGACCCGACATTTCATATGCAGTGGGAGAAGTCAGTCGTTTTATGAGTAACCCTGATAATAGCCATGTAGCAGCAGTTAAGCGGATCTTCAAATATTTTAAAAAATTTCCTAAACTGGGAGTAGTGTATAGTGCCAATGATTTAATTTTGAATGGATATACTGATGCAAATTTTAGTAGGGATATTGATACTAGAAAATCAACTACAGGCTTTGTTTTTTTCTTAGGGGGAGGTCCGATCACCTGGAGAAGCCGTAGGCAGTCAACTGTAGCATTATCAATCACGGAGGCTGAGTTTATAGCAGGGTGTGAAGGCACCAAAGAAGCAATTTGGATTCGCCAATTACTAACGGACTTGAAGAAAGGCATCAAACAAGCCACTCCAGTGTACATGGACAATCAAAGCGCAATTCGACTAATCAAAAACCCTGAAGTTCATAGCAGAGCAAAAAATATTGATGTTAAAATGTTTTTTATGATAGAAGCTGCTCAGTCAAAGAAAATACTCATCGACTATGTATCGAGTTCCGAACAGATAGCCGATATGTTTACCAAGCCGGTAACGAATGATAAGTTTACGACGAATGTCACAAAATTAGGATTAAGAAATGAAGATTAATTGTGAGGCTAATTAGTGACCAGCGGGTGGGAGTGTTAAATTTATATTCGCTGGATCACTATTACTGATTAGATATTGTGACCGCTGTTTTGGGTTCGGGGTTAGGAATTTCGAAATGCGATCCTTCTTTACCTAGCTTACCTCGCATGGCCTTTTGGTGCGGTTTACCTGGACAGGTCAGTTGCGAGACGGACGCTGGACTGGTTGGGGCGTTCAGTTTAATGGGCTAGTTATGTACCTTTTTTTATTTACAAATATACGGTGTTTAACTCAATATCAGGTGTACCGATTGTTATTTCCTATAACCTTATTTTAACAACTATAAAAACAAATATACAGTTGTTACTGTCGCCTTTATGACTATTCTTATCAAGATACTATTTGAACCAGCCTCTTACATCTTTGGTTAGGACAGTCATGTATTTTTTTGCAGGCGAGTCCTGGAAGTTCATTCACTCGAATTTATGTGCTAGTAAAAATGGACCAAATGGGAGGTTCTGATACAGTGGACTTGAAGACTATGGATAAGTTATCTACAAAGATGCAAAGATGCCTTGCCGTAGCGCACAAAATACCTCAGCTCGATCATCCAAAAGAGGTTGCTCATCTAACAATGCTCTTGTCACCTTTGTCAATTCATTATGAGCCGTTAACACCCAGGCAAGCTTTGAATTTGGGACAAGTTGACTATTATGGTCGAGCTGTTTTGCTCGCGTCGCTTCTACAAGGATTGGGTCATCAGGCATATGTGATTTTAGGTAAACTGGCATTTTTTTCCTGCTTGATATTCAAGAACTCAAATGTGGATCAAGTTTTATTTACTCACATTAGCTATTCTAATCCTACACAGTAAGGTAAAATTTATACCAGTCATATACCCAGTAGAAAGCTTTTTTGAAATTCAAAGAAAAGATTTAAAATTTTCATTTTTCTTCAACACATTGAGCAATATGTGAAGTGGAAAGCTTTTCTAATTTCAAAAACGAATTTAAAATGTAAAATTCCTCTTCTTTTTCTATCTATTTCTGTCTTTTTCATCTCCCTCCCCACCCCTCTTTCTCTCCCTCACCCTCATGCAATGCAATACATTATTCGGGCATTTTATGACAAAAATTAGTGTTTTAATGTTAGCTTTATATTATAATTTCATTTCCATTATAATATATATCAGTTCCATTATAATATTATTTTAACTCGAAATACTTGCAATATAGTGAAAAGAGTCTTTGCGAAAAAGTAATTTTTGACAGATAAACATCGGCAAATGAAATATTGCATTTTTACTGACAATTTGTTGGTTACCAATTTTTTTCTTTGTCCTACAATACAAATTTATGTTCGACTGATTTTTTATTCGAGTATAAGCAACTGAAAAAATTTTCGCATTATTTACCCACATTATTTACATAGAAGACCGAATTGAAAACAGTAAACAATTTTTTATGTTACATCTGTTTATTGAAACATTCTTCTTGAATATTTTACGAAAATCTGTAACTACAATTTTCTTTATGCACTTTTGTTTGAAAAAGTAAGCATCCAAATCAGTAAATAATGGTAGGTTGAATTGTGATTAAAATCATTCATTTTTTGCCACTGCGTGCCATGCGTCGTGTCACTTTGTCCTTAGGTCACTTAGAAGTGAATTTTAATAAAATAAGTTTGTGAATTTTTTCAATTCATGCAATGGCGAACGATCCATTTTTTCATAAAATTGAAACACTTTCTGTGCAGGCGTGTCTCAGACAAGAAAGTGGGCAGCCTTCGCTTTAACCGTGGAAGAAGATTTCAATAATACTATCCTATGGGACCCTGAAACTGGAGATTGTTTTGAATTGCGGGATAGTCGCAGTCCTTTAATCAAAGTTTTGCGTTTGCTCAACCATCAAAATGTATGTAAAAAGGAAAAATTTTTTGCTCCCGTTACTAAGTTGAGGATTATAGTTTGTTTATTATATGTCATATTGTTACATTCTCGTTATTTGTGATAGAATATGTTGGTTTATAAAAAATGGGTTTTACGAAGGTGTTACTGAAGATGTTATTTTGCTGTCGATCAGTGTAAGAAATCAACTTAGATGTTCTTTTTGTTGAACTACTGATATTTTATTTCAGTAATCTTTTTTCAAGCTTTTGCTTCTCGAGGAAGAGCCTCTTAAGGAATTTATACATAACGAGAGAGGGAGAGAGGGGAGGGGTAGAGAGAGAGAGACTGTATTAAAAGTGACTAATCTTTTTGTTGAAGATTCCCCATTTCGTCGCATCGTTCATGCAGAAGTAACAATCCCTTTCGTGTTACGGTTTTTTCCAGATTGCTGGTACGGTAAACTTTATGCTACTATTGTTGTCACTATCTTCGCATTTGTACAACATTGCATGACAAGCGGAGCAAATTATATGAGTATTCCAGCTTCCATCTCGTTTTGGAAACTTAACGTTATAGTATTTTGCATAGATGTCCCAAATTTTCCCAGTAATGTTCTTCCGATATTTTGGGATTTCGTATTTCGTACAAATGTAACAACATTAATTCTGATTGTTTCCACAACTGTGCGCTTTTTTCACGTTTTTTTTTATTTTAAGAAGCCATGGTTATTTTAATCCGCGCACGTTAAGGTTCTTGGCCCAATCGCAGGCGAGTCCACCGTCCTGGGGACGATAACCCTAATACCTCCCCAGGGCTAAGTATGATGGCTTTCCGGCTTTGTGTAGGACAAGTTCAACTCATCGCCGGATACACTGCGGCATCATTCTCGCATCCTAACGCCCTTCGCTGTCTTCGTTACCGACTGAAACACTCTATACATCCCTTTTCAGGGCAGTTGTCATCACCCTCAGTACCTCGTGCAGCAGCAGGTATTGTAACAATATTTTTTTGGAAGTCATATTAAAGAATTTTCAGTAATATAACTAATCTGACTTCATTCTTTAATTCAGCGGCTTGAAATCCATAAAAAAACATGTTTTCCCATCACATACTCTTCGACCTCAGATTCGGATTTAGCGATTCAGAATACATAGGAATACATGTGTCCCGTTAAAAGTTTTTGACCTTTTTTTTTGTGGCTGTGTTATTATATCCAAGCCAATCGACTCGACATGGTGGTGCGTGAGAAAAAAGGAGGAAAGGCTTACATCATCGACATTGCTCGTACGTTTACCTTAACTTGCAGGCAACCTGTACAACGAAGATCCATAAGTACAGCGGGTTGAGGCATGATGTAAAGACAATATGGAGCAATGGGAAATATGCATCTATTCATCATATTGTGATTTCGACTACAGTTAATGTGCACTCAAGATGCACTGAACATCTTAAACATCTAGGATTCAGTAGGGTGTTGGCAGCAGCTCGAAAAGCGGTTTTACTAGACATCTGTCGCATTGTAAGGAACTTCCTAGACCATGAGGTTGCTGGCGACTGAATTTTTATGGAGACAGAACTCCAAGTTATCTTCACATAACATTTTCGCAAGAGATTTCGAACATCTTTATGAATTCTTGACATCTTTAGATCATCAGACACCTGACGTAGTCCATGGCTGTTGAGAAAAAATTGGGTTTGCCCGAGAAGAACAAAGTTGAGAAACACAAAGCATCAGCCTTTTTAATTTTCTTCATCAATTTCCCTCCAAAAAGCTGGGGGATGTCAAACTTGGTGTGCCTCCTTGTTAAGTATGAATATTCATTACAATAAGTGACTATCCAATCGGAGTTTCTTCATGTTGAAGGTCCAAAAGTAGTCTTGTTGGGCAAGTAATATGCTGTAAAATAAACAGTTTTTATTTATTGGACAGTCTTAGCACATTTTTTGCTAAATTATTCAGACTAGCAATCCTGCTATGATTATGTTCTCCTTTTCTACTATTCGAGCATTTCTTTTAATCAAATTATCTTCATTGTCTGCTGCTTTTATCTCAGGGGCTTTGGTTAACTCTTTTTTATTATCGAGACAGCCTCGTGTAGAAAGTTTAGTCTGAAAATTTCATCTCAAGATAAAAAATGCCTAAAACATATTGGGCTGTAACCATCTTAACTCTGAGGTTTTCCTGTTTTTAAAATAATAATAAGGATCTTGAGCATAAAACTTAGGTCTCAGATCGCTAATACTTACGTCCCCAGAGGGTTTTTAGACCCTCCGTGTAAGTTTCGCCAGAGCGAGGCCAGTAAAATAATAGCCAAACAGGGTCGAGTGTACCAATTTCGAAACGGCAGTCGGTCGCGGGAGCTGACTCGGCATGTAGAGGAAATACTTCGCCAACTTGACATCAGTTCAAGAATATCCATGACGGAAGGAGATATGATATCCAAAAAGGCCAATAATCCTAGAGACTATCGACCAATCTCCTGCCTGTCCACCCTCTCCAAATGTCTCGCGGTCATTATATCCGATGTCGTCTACAAACACTGTGAGGAGAACAACATCCTGACAGAAGAACAGAAGGCTTGCTTCCGGGGCTCCAGTGGTTGCAAGGACTGAGTGACAGTTAGTACTGCGGTTCTGTCGCGCAAGCTTGGTGCCTCATACTCTAGAGCTTTTCTATGTGGATAGTCAGACTTCAACCCTTCAGTTAAGGTTAATATAGGGAAGGAATCCCAGTTGATCGGTTGCGATGTGCTTAGTGCTCAGATATGTTTTGAAGAACCAAATAATAAGAAATATGTGTAATGTATGTTCTACATTTCGGGAATGAAACCATCTCCCAAAGTATTTTGTTGAAAACACAAAAATTCTAATTTGAATAACACTCTTAAATTGTATTAAACAAAATCTTTATTGTATACATTTAATTCACGTCATTGAGTTTTGAATGGATGATGTCCGTACTTCCCGTCACCCTGATTAGTGGGTAAACTAGACATAATTAGCAAAATACGTACACAAAAAATGAAAAACATGTAACATAAGTTAATTTTATTCTGGTAGAATTCAAGGGAAAATTATTTCATGATAGAATAGTAAAACGCGCATATAATTCAAAGAAAGAACTTTTTCAGAAATTGTGCTTTATTTAAAAAAAAACTTGAACAAAAATTATATTATGATAATAGCCCTAGTATCTAAATGGTCACAGTCTGGCATTAGCTTGGCGCCAGGTGGAAAGTAGACAAATCCGGTTGTGGGGTGGTGCCCGGCTGTTTCCAGGCCGACCAGAGGGAGGCCAGGAACAGGGCAGTATCTGACAAGCCAGACGTTGCTACTAGAGAGAAAAGTGATTTGATAGTATCGAGGGTTAAACCATCACTTGAATGAAGAAAAATAAGAGGCGCACAGGGGAGAGGAGGTTAATTTGGTGCAGAGGCTGAGTTGGCGCACCGTTATTTACAAAAAACTAATAGTTAGGCTTACGAAAACAGTTCTATTGTCTGAATACTTGCAGAATATGTAATTAGTAAAAAATTCACAATTAGTCGATTTTTCAAAACATTTTTATTACAAGTTTATTAATAGGATTTTTCAGTAACTCTTGGTTAATTTCCGAGCGTTGAATTAAATCGATAAATAACTCAAATTTTACATTAACCTGACTTATCCAACACTTTTATAACATTTGATCTTCAAGCTCATGATTAGGAAAGAGAATTTCGTCAAACAAATTAGCATTTTGAGTGGCAATATGGCGCCGGTATGAGCAACACGTGTCTCTCGCGCCGCGTATAATTTTCTTGATTTCGTCTAGTTTCTCAGGTCCTAGAAGTTTCGTCTTGTTTTTATCGCATTGGTTTACTGCTGTGACACCAAATGGGATGGGTTTGTTCTCCTGATTATGTGATTTTTTGTCAGAATTCTGACCGGTTTTGTGTCTTTTCGAGAAACTTGTGGTCTCTTACAGACATCTTCATAAACCTCGCATCGCCTCTCAAGTAGTGTGCGAAAGTTAATGAAACTTGGCGCGCTTAGTGTGCGTGTTTGTGTGTGTGTGATAGTAGTTATCGATCGCTCTCATCTACCA
>JAUMHM010000085.1:50742312-50766496 GCA_032362435.1 Melikaiella ostensackeni
GAAAGTTATTTTCAACAGAGAAAGATGAACTTTGAACCGAAAAAGATGAATTTTCGAGCGAAAGAGACGAATTTTTAACCAAATAGTTGAGTTTTCAACCTACAAATATAATTTTCAACCAATGGGTGGAATTTAAAAAAAAATCAAAAAGGAACCCCAAACCAAAAAGAGTTGCATTTTCAACCAAATAGTCTAATTTTCAACCTGGAATTTGAATTTGAAAAAAAAAATATTTTCAACCAAGAAAGATGAATTTTTAACCAAAAAATATCAATTTTCTACCATGAAAGATGAATTTTTAACAAACGATTTGAGTTTTCAAGCTAAAAAGTCGAATGTTTAAAAAAAATACTGGACTTTTAAACCCGAAAAGATGAATTTTCAACAACTTTTTTTCAAATAAGAAGTTTCACCCCCTTCCCCTTGACAAAACTTTCTCAAAGTGGCGAGTATTTTTCCCCTAAATTACCATCCATTAGGACTAAAATATGCCAATGTTTCAGTCCAATCGGATAAATTTTTTTAGTGAGTACGTAGTAAAAATCATTTATAACAGTAACATCTACTGTTTGCATATTAAAAGCACTATGATTCAAAAATATTTTTGAATGATATTGAACTAAAATACGTAAAAAAGCAGTTTTAAATAGTCAAAATTCATGATTTTAAATAATGTGTTTAAATTTAATGACAAGTTACGATGTGTAAGAATTTTGTTATTGCTGTGTAGCTTTCGGAGGATAATACGAAACTTTTAGAACCCTTTTCAACAACAAAATAATCGTAGTTAATAAGACAAATAGCATTTAACCAAGTAAAAACATGATTTTTCTCGTTTTTTAGAATTGAATGAGAAGATACGATGTACACGGATTTTTTATTGATGCACTGTTTTCAGAGGCTAACTATAGTTGTAAATACTAATTTTAAGAACCATTTTCATCTATAAAAAATTGATTTCGTACCAAAATAACAGAAAATTTGCTAACATTCGTTATTTTGAGCTTTATCGTGGATGCAGTAACATAAGATATATTTTTTCCATCCGTAACTTTTTGTGGGAGATCCAGGTACCAAACTACAACTTTTGGACCCCCTCTGAATTTGAAAAAAAAGGAATATTTTTTCGCTCCACTCTACTTGGCATTTGCTCTCATATTTTTGGGTTCTCTTTTTTTTTAAGAAGACGTACCTTACTGTGATGTATAGCCACAAGAAATAGGTGGCCATTAGCATGCAGCACAGAATTGATAATCCTATGCTTTCCCAAATACCGAGGCGGTTATATGTAGTGGCACCCAATCCACACAAAAACGAAGCTGATGTACAAAGGGGTGTCAAAACGATCAAACAAATAAAATCAGCGATAATGCCCTTCGATCCATAAACACGTCTTGCCTTCCACCACTGTAACAGAGACTATCACTTTTTTTTTTATTTTCTATTTAACTTTTTTGGCACCGTCAACCATGGCTATTTTGGGACACCAGGGGCTATTTTGAGACACGCTAGTTTCTTCTACCTAGAATTTTTATGGTGAAGTGTTTGAATTTGGCGCCTGTCCTAAATATAGTTCGATTTATTCTCTGTAGAGTGCATAAAACATGAGTAGTGTATATTTCGTCGGGAAGCAGGAAAGAATTCATAAGCGCGTAGAAATTTGTTATCAAAACTGAAGAGTTCGTCAAAAATTAATTTTGTACTCGTTTGTGAAGCATATTATTGAAATAATATTCAAGATGAGAGTAGAAAATTTGGTTGTCATGATATACACGCGGTGGAATAACTTTTCAATCGGTATTTTTCAAGAAAAGTGGTAAAAATTAAAACACCAGAACTTTCAGGATCTATTCTGAAACCAAAAGAAAACTTAACATTTTATAACAATTTAATTATTATTAAAAAGAAGGGATTCAAAAAAGAAAATGGAATATAATAAATAGATAATAATGAAACTGAATTTTCGTGGAATTGCAGTGTTTTAATTTCTTCTTATATTCACAATTTCTAGAAAAACTAATAATTAAAATTTTATTTTTTTAAATATTATTCTAGAGGGCTTACGAAAAAAGTTCTATGTGACTAAGGCCAAAAGAATTATTCACTTACTATTATTATCAAACAAAAAGCTTGTCCCACAATTTTTTGTGTTATTTTGGGACAAAATTTAAGTCTGCGCAACTCCAACAAAAATTTTTTCTTCTTAATGAAGGTATCTAGACACTTTTAGGAGGATGTTCAAAACATGACTAAATGATTTTAATTTTTTTTCGGTTCAAATTCAAATTTTTGGTGAAGCGCGAAACGAAATAGTCGCCTTTTTTGTCTCAAAATAGCCCCTGTTCACGGTAGGCGTTTTAATGTAATTAAGGACTTTATGAACGGCTTCATGAAATCTGCTCGATTCTTTAATTTTGCCCTATGATTTCATATTGAAATTGTTCAGTTTTGTATATTTTTGGTTCGAAATGTCCCATTCAGGTTGTTTAAATGTAAAAATATTCAAATTGTCTTAATTCCAATTTTTAAAAAATTGATTTTCGATTACTTTAAGTTTGATCTCTTTCCATATTTTGAACGCTGTGTTTTGAAATATTTAAAATTCCGAAATTTTCAATTGCAAACGTTTTCAGTTTTCAACTGTTCAAATTCGAAGTCTTTTAGTTTTACATTTTTCTTATTTTGTCTGATCCAACTTGAAATAGTACTAAAGATTTGAATTTGAAATTGTATGAGTTGCCTTTATTCCAACTTAAAAATGTTTCATTTTTCATACTTGAAGTCTGAAAATGTTCAATAATTCTGAACACATTAGAGTTAAAGTTATACAGTTTTAAACGTTTCTTATTTTAATTTGTTCCATTTTGTACATTACAATGACAAATAGTTGAATTTTTGAAGTTGCAAGTTTCAAATCCTTAATTTTTAAAAACCATAATTTTAAAATGAAAGCATTGTTATTCAAATTGTTTCAGATTCTGTAAAACATCGAAAGAATTATTATTATTATTAATTACAAAGCACATGAAAATTGGAAACTTTCAATCAACCAGTTATTATATAAGGAAATACGAAAAATAAACAACAATAAAAAATCACCTTGTCAGTCTAAGTGAAGCATTTAATAAAAAATCATGAATTGAAATCCAACATTTGGGGTCAAAGCTTGAAAAAAAATGTTGAATTTTTCTTTCTTATTTCTATTAATTTTTCTGAAAGACAAAAATTCATAGAAAATTAAAAAAATCAACTCAATAAGGGCTTTTGCAATTAGGGATCAACAAATACTCACTTGGTGAATAGGTTTGTTCTTCTTTTCAATTGAGAAAGTAAATTTACAAATCTCACATCGATCTGTGTTCGAGACAGAAAGCCATTTTTCCAAACAACTAGTGTGCACAAGTCTCAAAGATCCAGAACATTCACAAGGATCGATTAGTTCTCCAGCACTTCCATCTATACATATATATTAAAATAAATATTAGTGCGAATTTACGAAAAAATTTACATTTTACGATATTATAAAATCGATTTTATACTCTGATAAATCAATCTTTTTGAACGAACTGTCTACTGTTACAGAATTTTCTTTAACACTAACCCATTTCCAGCTCGTTCAGGGCTAATATTACGGAAAATTCTGTAATACTAGTCAGTGCCCTTATTAAATTGTTTATTATGAACAATTTTCACTTTCAGTATTATATTATCAAATTATCAATTAAATGGTGAAAATATATCACTATTTGTACAATAAAAAATACCGCTGCAAAATACTATGGGTGTATGCATTATCAATGTATTTATTTCTGTTTAATTTATGAGCACTTTGCTTCCTCATAGGTATCAAATGAATTTGCTTCCTCACAGAGGGAGGTTTTACACTTAGAAAATTTAAAAAATGTCAGTTTCAGCTTTTGTTTACGGCACTTATTTAATCTGACTTATTTCAAACGGATATTTTTATTTTTAAAAAATCTCTTATATACAAGCAAAGCAATTTTTTTGAATAATTGAAAAACGTTATTGATAGATCATGAGTGGTCATGAATAGTTCGTGAATAGGTCAATCGATGAATCTCGAAGTCGTGAACAAATACATCAATCACAGAACTGCTCTATTTTTAATATAAAGAAAATTTTTATATAAAGAAGTCAAAATATTTTGTCGAATAATTAAAAAACGTTATTGGTAGATCATGGTAGGTCATGAAAGGTTCACGAATAGGTCAATCGATGCGCCTCGAAGTCGCGAACAAATACATCAGATACAGTACTGTTGTATTTCTAATATAAAAAATGTTTTCCTCATATAAACAAGCCAAAAAATTTTTTCGAATAATTAAAAAATGTTGTTGGTAGATCAAGGAAGATCATGAAAGGTCCATGAATTGATCAATCGATGCGTCCCGAAGTCGCAAATAAATGCACTAGATACAGTACTCTTATATTGCTAATATCAAAAACGTTTTTCCTATACAAACAAGATAAACAATATATTTCTAAAATTCATAAATCGGTATTGCTAGATTATAAGAGGTCATAGAAGGTTCATCAAGAGGTCATTCGACGCGTCTCGAAAGCGTGAACAAATATGTCAGATACAGTTCTCTTGTATTTTTAATGTGAAAAAAATTTCATATATAATCAAAATGAACCATTTTTTGAAACTTCATAAATCGATACTAGTCGGTCATAAAAGGTTCAAGAAGAAGTCGACCGATGCGTCTCAAGGACGTGAAGAAGTACACTAAAATTGACTAAAATTTGACTAAAAAAATTTGACTAAAATTGTTGTATTTCGAATATCAAAAAAAGTTTTTCTCATATAAACAAGGTAAAATAACTTTTTTTGGACATTCCTCAATCAAAAAAACCATTTATAATTTGCTGATCCAGCTCAAAATCCTGTCCGACCTGGACATCAATTGGAGCTACACTTCATCCAAGTTTCATGATTATAACTTGTTTATTTTTCGAGATACGGTGAACAGAAAAAAATTACGCACACGCGCGTGCGCGGACATTTTTTAAAAATCACATTTTCGAGTTCTTGGGATCGAATTATATCGGAATATGTCAAAAAAAGTAGATTTTAAAATTTAGGTAATCACAAACCACTCTCCATGAGGAAACAAAAGATTGGTCTAATAAACAAGGAAAAACAGTAAATTGTAAAATCAAATAATTGGAAATTACCAAATACTGAGGAGAGAAAAAAAATAACTTTGTCACTGAATTCTTCATTATTAAAGAATATGTATTTGATTCAATAATGTTCAATAATAATTTGAATGAAAAATATTCTGAGAAGTTTTTTTTTTTAAACAGAAAAGGCGAATAGGCACTCTAAATGGAAAAATAAGAAAATGCTTGTTACCTTCGTGACAGATTCTACAACACAATGAATTGGCATTCTTTTTCTCAAAATTCGAATCCGGTCGATAAAGAGAAGAAGAATGAATCGCATTCTCTGATAAAACAATAACTGACAAATTGATAGATTCCATGTCACAAAAAATAAAATAATCAGAGAAACAGTGCTGATATAACACTCACAAATTTTATAAACACTTTTGGTCTTCAAGTAACTCTCCTGACCTTAATTGAAATTCCTAATGAATCATTGCAACCGGTTGCCGGCGATAACAATAATAGAGAAAGTGTGCCCTCTTCAAATAATCAAGCTGAACTTATAAATGTATACTTATTTTGACAAATTAGTTTGGCGCGAATATTTAAAAGGTTTTTTTCTTCTGAAAAATTATAATCTAAGGAGGGATGAGTTAAATAACAGATTCAAGAGATTCTCATTTTCTCCTGACAAATAAAAAATTAATCAAACATTTTTATAGCTAATATGAAGTCTTTCAATCTTTTTTTTGATTCTGGTTGAGATAAAATAAAATCGAATGCGAAACATAAATAGATAGAACCTGACCACGAGTTTCGACACTTTTAGAAAAAATTTCCGTTGCTCTTTGAACGTCGGAAAAAAGGTATTTTTGTAGAAAGTGACTATCCGGAAGCCCAAGAAGCACTTTTCTAATTAAAGAAATAAATTCCAAAGGAGCTGAACCCATTTATAGATCACCATTGGAAAATTCGGATATTCACCTTGCCACGAAATTCGACATTTTTTAAAAAATGATCTGTTACTCCTAGGGTGTCGGGTAAATTGTATTCTTCAAGAAATTCACTACCTAGAAGCCCAAGAAACACTTTTCTAAATTAACAAATCGATTCCAAAGGAGGTGTAGCCGTTTATTTTCCACCTTTTAAGAATTCGGGTTTCCACCTGGATATGAACTTAAATTTTTTGTTAAATTTTCTGTTTCTCCCAGAACAACGGACAAATTGTATTCTTCACAAAAGTCACTATCTAAAATCTGAGGAAACACTTTTCTGGAGAAGGAAATAAATTCCAAAGAAGCTGTAGCCATTTATAGAACACCACCGGAAAATTTTGATTTTCACCTGACCACGAATCCCGATTTTTTTTAAATTTCCTGTTGCTCGCAGGACGTCGGACAGATTGTATTGTCGAAAAGAGTGACTATTTGGAAGCCCGAGAAACACTTTTGAATATAAAGAAATAAATTCTAAAGAAGCTACAGCTACTTATAGGCTACCATTGGAAAATTCGGATTTTCACTTAACCACGACATTTGACAATTATTAAAAAATTTCCTGTTGCTCCTAGAGTTTGGACAAATTGTTTTCTCCAAGAAAGTGACTAGCCGAAAGCTCGAAAGAAACTCTTCTCTATGAAAAAATAAATGCCAAAGTAACTATAGCTATTCATAGGCCACCATGAGAACATTCCAATTCTCACCTAACCACAAATTTGCAACATTTTTAAAAACTCTCTGTCTCTAGGATGACGGACAAATTGTGTTATTCAAGGAAGTATCTATCTGGAAGCCGAAGAAACTATTTTTTGAATAAAATAATAAATTCCGAAGAAGCCGAGGCCATTTATAGGACACTACCGGAAAATTCGGATTTTCACCTTGCCACGAATTTTGAAATTTAAAAAAAAATTCTTTGTTGCTCCTAGGACATCAGACAAATTTTGTTTTCCAAGAAAGTGAAATCTGCATAGTTTGAACGCAAAGTAGAATTTTTGATTTTTTAATATATTTTTTGGTGGTTAAATCAAAACCGTTTGATCAAAAAGGATGGTTAACGAACTCGACCTTTCTTTATGGTCCCTCAAAACGTGTGCCAAAGCGCTATCCAATCCGATTAGTCTTTCAAAGGTTATCCAGTATACAGACGACAATAACGACAACAACAGACAGATAGACACCAACGTAAAACCTATTTTTTCGGATTCAGGGGGTCTCGAAACGTTAAGATTTCATGAAATCTGCAAAAGTCGATTTTCACATAACACCAATACCTTCTCATTATGATGAGAATGTAAGAAACTTTTTATTTGAAAAAATTTGTTTTCGACTAAACTTTTCTTCTTAGCGCTTCTTACCAATTCTTTGAAAATGATACGGGTTTTAAGGATGATAACTCATTTTTTCGTAAAAAAGATTCTACATCTCGACCTCAGTTAATTTTTACATTCTCAAAATTTTCAAATTTTGCCGTAACGCCAAGCGATAAAGTTGATTAGAATTTTCACAGTAGATAAATACCTATCTGGTAAGCCGTAACCACTATCATATCCAACCGGTGATAAATCGGCTACGGTCGATAAAGTAGTGAACGCGAGCTAAGTAATGATTAATTACCATGGGTAGAAAAAAGACTCAGTTGATGCCGATAATTTCATAAAAGAAACATTGACCAATATGAGATAACTACTTAATATCGTTCTGTCAATATGTATGACTATAAACTAAATATATCGATTGCTAATTATTCTAAGACAAGTAATGTCAATTATATATCTAATAAGTATTTATGTATTTTAACATCTTCAATGTTTCTTAGTTAATACCATTCATATGGTACTGCACCTAATGCAGTAAACAAGTGATAAATGCGTGTATAGTCAGGCGTGCTGTAACCGAAAGCGTTTGACAACATACGTCGACTGTAGTTTTAAGTAGTAATGTATAGAATCTCAATTTCCTGAAAAAGGAAGAGAAGGATGATGTTCACTCTCTCAAATAAATAAATAAGCAGTCTGAGATCATGCAAGACAAAATATAAGAATCGCACATGCTAAGCATAAGTATTATTTATAAAACTTCCGATCGTATGTGCCCGTGAGCAACTTGTTAAAGTTATATTCGCTCAATCACTATTATTGATTAGATATTGTGACCGCTGTTTTGGATTCGGGGTTAGAAATTTCGAAATACGATCCTTCTTGTGTTTATCTCGCATGGCCTTTTAGTGCGTTTTACGTGGACGGGTCAGTTGTGGGGCGGAAAAAGACCATGAAAATTCCTCGAAATCGTTAAAATCAGAAGAAGTTATTTTCTGATAACTAGTTTCGGATATAGAAGCTGCAAAGGACTTTGAAATTTGGTTAGCTGATTCTGGTGCTTCAAAACACATGACTTTGAGGAAAGAATGGTTCTATGATTTTTTTAAAATTAAGGTCAAATGGGTACTTGTTGCTGATGATCGCAAACTACCTGTTTACGGAATAGGGACAGTGTTCGTCGAGGCATGGATACAGAATCAGTGGAAGCTTCGAAAGATGGAAAATGTTTTGTAAGTTCCAGATCTGAAACAAAACTTATTTTCCACGAAAATCGCTACATCTAAAGGATATATTCCAATTTCAAGTGGTAAACAATGCAAATTTATTGACGAGAAAAGTAACCGAATAGTCGCTATAGGAATCAAGGATCAAGTTTATCAATATCGACTAATTTTCCGGCCATACGTTCCTGAAAAGGCTAACGCCGCAAGAATTCTTACTTTACAAAGTTGGCACGAAAGACTGGGACACATAAATTCATCAGCTATTGAAGCAATGGTTCAAAATGAAGTAGTTAATGGTATAGAGATCACTGATTATTCGGAATTTTTCTGCGAGCCGTACAAACTAAGCAAAGCTCATCGCGTACCTCATCGTCTTCAATAATCGAGAAATTTACAACCTTGCGAAGGAATCCATTCCGATGTCAGTGAACCAGTGTCAGCAACATCAAATGGAGGTTTCAGATTCTTTGTAACATTCAAAGACGTGGCCACAGGTTTCCGACACGTGTATTTGCTTACGCACAAATTTGAAGTTTTCCTCAGGTTAAAGGAATTCCTCCCGTTAGCAGAAAATACTTCGGGAAAACGAGTGAAGTTATTCCTTTCAGACAATGGGACGGAATACATCAATAACGATGTTAAAAAACTTCTTAAAGTTCGTGAAATTACTCACAAACTCTCTGCCCCATATACGCCTGAGCAAAATGGCAGAGCTGAACAAGAAACCCGAAATTTTCAATATATGGCCAGAAAAATGTTGATAAGTAGCAATATAAAAACTAGTCTCTGAGGAGAAGGAGTACGTGCAGCCGTTCACATACTTAATGGAACTCCTACGAGTAAAAATCTAGATAAAACTCCGTACGAGCAGTGGTTTGGAAAGAAACCTTCACTAGGTCACATGTATGCTTTCGGTACAGTAGCTTACATCCATGTTCCCACAGAGAAACGAATGAAATGGGAGCCAAAAAGTAAAAAGATGTACCTAGTGGGCTATGAACCAACATCAAAGAATTTCCGCCTATATAATCCAGAGACTGGCAAAATAGTAGTTAGCTGTGATGTTGATTTTGATGAATGTATCAAACCCAACCAGACTCAAGACGTTAAAGACAGCTTTTTTCTTGAAGAAAGTGATACGTTTTTTGAAGAGTCACCAGTTGATTTACGCTTCAATAAAGAGCAGAGTGTCAATCAAGAAGAAACGGAAACGCAGTCTATTGATTTACAAACCACTAAGGAGCAGGATGTCATTGGAGAAGAAATAGAAATGCACCCCTTGAGTCACCAAATGCTGAAGCATGGGAAAGAGCAATGCAAAAAGAATTACGTTCTTTGGAACAAAAAAAAAACATGGAATTTGATGCCTTTGCCAGAAGGTCGTTCAGCTGGAAGTTCGAGTGAAAGCGAGACTTGTTGCGAAATGTTATTCACAAATTGAAGGTATAGACTACAAGGAAACCTTTGCTCCTGTAGTGCGCTACGACTCGATACGCACCGTATTGGCGCTAGCAGCAATCGATGACATGGAAATAGGTGAATTCGACATTAAAACTGCCTTCCTGAATGGCGTCCTAAAAGAAGAAGTATTTATGGAACTTTCGGCAGGTCTGAAGGACAATCAAAAAAATATTTGTTGTCGATTAAATAAGAGTCTATATGGATTGAAGCAATCGTCAAGAGTGTGTAATAGAAAATTTACAAACTTTCTGAAGGAACTTCAACTTTTTTAAAGCAAAGCGGATCCCTGTGTTTTCTCCGGTAAAATAGATAATGAAATCGTCTATTTAATAGTCTACGTGGATGTCGGTTTAATAATATCAACGTCCAAAGAGATCCAAGAAGAGGTACTCAAGCACCTTGCAGATAATTTCGAAATTACTCGAGGTAACGGTGATTACTATGTTGGCATCTAAATTACCAGAAATCTTGTAAAACGTGAGATACATCTCAGCCAAGAAGCTTACATTACAAGGATATTTAACAGATTCAACATGATGGACGCTTATCTCAACAATATTCCAGCAGATCCAAATGTTTTCTTAAGAAAAACGGCCGATGTTGTGAAAACGATTTTCCCTTATCGTGAAGCTGTGGGATCCCTGATGCATGCTGCGACAGTTACGTGACCCGACATTTCATGTGCAGTGGGAGAAGTCAGTCGTTTCATGAGTAACCCTGATGATTTCCATGTAGCAGCAATTAAGCGGATCTTCAAATATTTAAAAAAAATTTCCTAAACTGGGAATAATGTATAGTGTCAATGATACAATTTTGAATGGATATGCAGATGC
Organism: Melikaiella ostensackeni; assembly: GCA_032362435.1. NCBI lineage: Eukaryota > Metazoa > Arthropoda > Insecta > Hymenoptera > Cynipidae > Melikaiella > Melikaiella ostensackeni. The sequence continues at coordinate 50,753,283 of JAUMHM010000085.1, forward strand.
AGATGTTAGTAGGGATATTGACACTAGAAAATCAACTACAGGCATTGTTTTTTCTTAGGGGGAGGTCCGATCAATTGAAGAAGCCACACACAGTCAACTGTGGCATTATCAACTACAGAGGCTGAGTTTATAGCAGAGTGTGAAGGCACCAAAGAAGCAATTTGGATTCGCCAATTACTAACGGACTTGAAGGAAGACAGCAAACAAGCCACTCCAGTCTTCATGGACAATAAAAGCGCAATTCGACTGATCAAAAACCCTGAAGTTCATAGCACAACAAAACATATTGATGTTGAAATGTTTTTTATAAGAGAAGCTGCTCAGTCAAAAACAAAACTCATCGACTATGTACCGAGTTCAGAACAGATAGCCGATATATTTACCAAGTCGTTAACAAATGATAAGTTTACGACGAATGTTACAAAATTAGGATTAAGAAATGATGATTAATTTTGAGGCGAATTAGTGACCAGCGAGTGGGAGTGTTAAAGTTATATTCGCTCGATCACTATTATTCATTACATATTGTGACCGCTGTTTTGGATTCGGGGTTAGAAATTTCGAAATGCCATCCTTCTTGTGTTTATCTCGCATGGCCTTTTAGTGCGGTTTACCTGGACGGGTCAGTTGTGGGGCGGACGCTGGGCTGGTTGGGTCGTTCGGTTAAATTGGCTAGTCGTGTACCTTTTTCACTTACAAATATACGGTGGTTATCTTAATATCAAGTGTACCATTTGTTATTTCCTATCACCTTATTTTAACACAACTTCCGATCGTACGTGCTCGTGAGCAACATTCTTATCCCTACGCTCAACATGGACATCAAGAACTATATATACCCCAGACTCATCCCTGGTGGTTGTTTTGTTCTAAGCAGTCACGCTGTCAACTTAATCTTCGAATCTTCGAATATATTACCGACTGGATTCAAAATTAGATAATAATGCTCTGAATGTATAATGTATCTAGTGTCTCTCTTCCTCTTGGGCAATGGGCAATGAGCCTTGCTATTGAGGGTACGGAGAATAAAGAGGATCATACAAATTTATGGTCAAAATGCGATCGGGCTTTTCACCAATTAGACCGGGAGATTTTTTATTCTGCCCTTACCAATGAAACGATTCATTAAACGCACGGAATATTGAATCTATTTTCTTCAAAAAGCAGAATGTTTGGAAATTTATTCAATTTCCTACTTGTACTTGTACTTGTAGATGTACTTGTTTAGTAAAAAGTAAAAAGAGGCTTAAGATATATATTGTAAGCGAAATACATTGAAGAAGTAGAAAATACAGTTTTTATAGTTCTGAGCGCAAAAAACTACAGACAAATTTCACTGAATTAGAAGCCAACCATTTTAAGGTTTAATAATTTCAGGTATTTATTCTTTTGTACTGTAAAGGAAAAGACTTGTACGAGAGACAAAGCAATAAATCTTTTGTTGGGAATTTTCCAGAATTGTAAGTCTACATAAACTATGTAATATTTCAGGAAAAAAGCATTATTCGAATGTTGTATTTTTTCTTCTCTTAGATTGAAAATCTGCCCGCTGGGTTTGTAAGTTTGAGAGCGCTTAGGGCGCACGTCTGTCAGATCTCGCGCTTCGCGCTCGGTCTCAGTACTTCCCCCACCTTTTTCTACAGAAAATTCAAATTTAGAGGTCAAACCACTGAAAATTGTTATTTGGCGATTTTGAATTGTTTTTTGTAAAAGCTCCTTCTTCTTTTACGAATACATTCTCATCAAGTGTCTCGCGCTTCGCTCTCGATTGAAGTATGGCCCAAACGCAAAATTTTATATATCATGTTGAACTCTATTATAATAAATGTATGTTATATGGGTTATGTACCCCTGTTCGAAACTTCTGCTGTAGGCAAAAACTTTTGACGTCAAAAATTGTATTGTGTCTTGTGTCGTTGTTAAATAAATCAAAATTGTTTTTTCTCATTGTACTTCTCACGATGATGTTGAATGAAAATTATACGAGTTATCGGAAAATAGTCTGAGACATATTTGTAGATCATTTTCAGATGAACTATTTTATTGAATAACATTTCTTTCGTATCTCGCATACTATTGGTGAAAAGTGGTATTTTTATTTCTCAATAACATTTCTCACGATTAAAACGAAAAATATGCGTCTTACTACAAAAATGATCCCAAGTGCAAATTTGTAGATTCTTTTATGATGATCGATTTCGCTTCTCAACATTTTTTTCATATCTTGTATAGTTTTTCTGTAAGATGGAATTTTTGATTCTCCAAATATCATTTTCGATGGATGAAACCAGAACTGTTGCTCTAAAATGACTGGTTAACGAACTCATTCTTTCTTTTTATGCCTCAAAAAAGTGTGCCAAAGCGCAATCCAATCAAATGATTCCTTTGAATACTATCGTGCTCACAGGCGATGATGATGACGATGACTGACACCGAAGTCGGGCGGCGGAAAGCGCTCATCAAGAAGGGTTTTGAATGCGAACGTACTGTAATGTCTTTTTACATTCTCATCTCAACAAGAAGGTATTGGTTTTATGTGAAAGTTGACTTTCATGGCTTTCACTGAATCTCGACGTTTTTGTACTCATTGATTGAGAAAAAATGGTTTTTGATTAGGATTGGATTTTGCGCTCTGGCAACCTTTTTAAAGCCTAAAAACAAAGAACGAGTTCGTTGAATAGCAATATTTGACCAACGATTCTGGTTTTATCCAACCAAAATGATATTAGAAAATAAAAAATTCTATTTTACAGCAAAACTGTACAAGATACGAAAAAATCTTGAAAAGCAAAATTGATCACAATACAAATATCTACAAATTAACACTTAGAACCGTTTATCGATGAGACGCATAGTTTTTGTTTTAAACGTGAAAAATAATATATTTACCTCGCGCTACGCGCTCGATTTTTGTACTTCCTCCACATTTGTTCGCAGACCTTCTAAAATTAATGGACAAACCAAATAACAGTAATTTGGTGACTGTGAATTCTTTTTTGTCAAAACTCCTTCGGCTTTAACGAATACATTCTCATCACGAGTCTAGCGCTTCGAACTCGAAAAAAGTGTGTCTAAAACGTGAAATTTTTTGTATTATGTTGAAGTCTATTATATGAAATGCTTGATATATTAATCAGTCAAGAGCAAATTGTAGATCCAATTTAGGCGAAAAATTTTGACGAAGACCATTTTATTGTATCTTGTGTCTTTTTCACAGGCTTAATTTTTTTATTTTGGTTTAATTTTTCATGATTAAAACGAAAACTAAGCATCTTATTAAAAAATTGTCGATAAAAAATTTGTTGAACCCTTTTGAGTAAATAATTTTGCCATTCAATATTTTATTGTATTTTGTGTCGTTTTTCCAAAAATTGAATTTCTTCTTTTTTAATACCTTCTCATTGAGATGCGAATGTAAAAATACGACTTTCCACCAAAACTATGCGGTATACGAAAAAATGTTAAGAAACTAAATAGTTCACCTGAAAATGATCTACAAATATGTATTAGACTATTTTTCTATAAGGTGCTTAGTTTTTGTTTTATTCGTGAAAAATACCATTAAAAAAAACAATTTAAATTTATAGAAAAACGAAACAAGACAGTAAAATTTATGACGGAAAAAGTTTTTGCCTACGGCAAAAGTCTCGGACAGAGGTAGATAAGTCGATATAAGATACATTTAATATAAAAGAGTTCAATATGATATAGCCAATTTTGCGTTTGCGCCAAACATTAAGCGAGTGCGAAGCTCTAGACACGCGATGAGAATGGATTCGTTAAAAAAGAAGGGGCTTTTACAAAAGGCGATTCAAAATTACGAAATTGCAGTTGTCAGTAGTTTGACCTTTAATTTTGAAAGTTCTGCGCAAAAATTTAAGGAAATTACAAAGACTGAGCGCGTAGCGCGAAGTTAATATATTATCGAGCGCAAAGCGTGATATCTGATAGATGCGCATCTTAGGCCCGCTCAAACTTACGAGCAAAGCGGAGCCGCGCCTTATCTTCAGTATTATCTTCATTATATTACAGATGAAAATATACCTTTCAAGATTATAACAAAGAAGAAAAGTTTTCTAACATTCTAACAAAAAAATAATGTAAATGAATCAGTCCGCTGCGCGGGCACATTCTCACGTGCGCTGCTCACGTCGCGCGAAGTTTGAGCGCGCCTGGAGCGCGCGTGATGTGTTTCGGCGCTACGCGCTCGGTCCTGGATAATCAATTAAATTATTTTCGTGCTTATATGGTACATTAAATGAATTGTAGACATAACTTTCTCAAAACTGCTTCGGGTTTGAGGAATACATTCTCATCATGACACTCGCGCTTCGCGTTCGACATTGCATGAGCTTAACTGTAAAAACTAGAGATCACTTTTTTTACGGAATCATTTTTTTCGTGTTTTGTTTTTGAATAGGATAACTTTATTCTGCTATTTTCAATGTGAAACAAATGACGCTGGGATCCCACCAGTGGTCTCATTTTAGTACCACTTGAGACTGTTTTGTTCTGAGTCTTATTTTAATACCTAAAATTAGCCCTGAAATAATTCCTTCTTTTTACAGTGTTGGCTCAAATCTTAGAAGTAGTAAAGCTACAAGAGTTCGGGAGCAGCTAATTAGTTCCAGCTGCCGCTGATAGATGGCGTCTCTGTCGCTCGATCGATAGGGATGGTCCCTATTTTACCGACCGAGCCACCGTCAACCCCCCACCTCTTCGATAAGCTTCCCTAGGAACTTGAATCTTATGGAAATCGAACTCTCTAAAAATCTACTTCTGGAAATGTTGATGGATGAAATCTCTAACGATTTTCTATACATTGAAGTTTCTAGGGAAGCTTAGCGAAGAGGTGGGGGTAGGTGGTGACTCGTTCAGTACAAAAGGGACCATCCCTATTGATTGAGTCAAGATTACATGTTAGTGACCTTTCTTACCGCCTTTCGGAAAAACAGTTGTCGGTCACTTACCGACAGAGACAGTGGCGCTAGCTTTCGGCCTCAGCTGGAACTGCGTAGCTGCTCCCGAATTCTCATAGATACACTACTCTCATAAAATCGACATTTTACATTATACAGATTATACTTTTAAACTCAGCTGAAAAATTATAAAACGAAGCTAGAAAGAATCAAACAAAATGCACACAAATCGAATAATTTCCAGCATAAATCTGCAGTATGTGAGAAACCATGAGAAAATTTCAATTTAATACAAAATTGCTAAAAATATGTTTTGAATAGATAATAAAAAATAGGCAAGTTTTAGAACCAACATGACTAACAAAAATATTTTTCATGAATATTTCAATTTTATTAATGACCGTTTAGGAGTGGAATATTTATATAAAAAATGGTTACAGACAATTTTGTAGCTCTTTTTGAGGTGAGAAATTTTGCTGTTAGAGCTTTCTCTGTATATTGCGTTGTTCAGCTATAAATTTGAATTTTTGATTTTCTTATGGCATTTTCAACGTTTAAAACTGAAAGTATTATCCCTATTACAAGAACGGTAGAGGGCGATTTTGTAGAACTTCCAAAAACTGATAATTTTGATTTCCGGTCTATTTATCGTATCTAGCGTGGTTTCGTGGGAAAGTTTATTTTTTACTCTTCTCAGTAGTATTTTTCGTGGTTAAAATCATAAATATGTATTAGCAGTAGAAGGCTGGCTAACAAATTTGACCTGTATTTTTGTACCACAAACCAGTGTGCAAAAGGAAATTTGAATTAGAAAATTCCTTTGGAAGTTATCGCGTTGTCAGACAAGAAACAGACAGAAAGACCGACAGACCGATAGGCAGAAATTATCGTAAAAACCATTTTTTCTGACTCAGGGAACCTTAAAACGTCAAAAACTGATGAAAGCTAGATAGGTACATACAAATTCACGTGAATCTAATACCTTCCGTCATGAATGATGAAAATGTAAAAATTCAAATTTTGCCGCCAAAATATAGGTGCTATTTTGAATTGGCTTCAGGCAATTTTATAGGTCTTTTTGAGGTGAAAAATTTTGCTTTTGAGGCTCTCATCGTATTTTGCGTTGTTTAGCTATAAATTTTAATTTTCGAATTTTTTACGGCATCTTCCACGTATGAAACAAAAACCATTATTCCTATTGAAAAACAGGAGCAATTTTGTAGAACTTTCAGAAACAGATAATTTCGGACTCATGTCTATTTATCGTATCTAGCATGATTTCGTGGGTGAGTTGAATTATTACCTTTCTCAGTCTGATTTTTCATGGCTAGAACCATGAAGATTGGCAGAAGAAGGCTGGCTTACGAAATCGACCTGTCTTTTTGGACGACAAGCCAGTGTGCCAAAAGAAATTTAAATTAGAAAATTCCTTCGAAACTTATCGCGTCGTCAGACAACAGGCAGGCATACATTATCGTAGAAACCATTTTTTCTGACTCAGGGGGTCTCAAAACGTCGAAAATTAAAGAAAACTGAATAGGTCCAAATTCACATGAATCTAAGTCATCCCATCATAAATGATGAGAATGTAAAAATGTTGGTTTCTATTTTTTGACAATCACTCCTCTTTTAACGAGGGTCGTGCGTGGCACCTTTAGTCAAAAGTACATCTAATTTTTTTTCACACACTAAATTTCGTAGTGGGTTGTCATGGGGATTTGACATGGTTCCTGCTAAGGTTATTTTCGAGGCTATTTTCAACGTCTTTCGATTAATTTCTGAAATATCTCACGATTACTAAGAAAAAGAAAATAATAAGTTTTGGAGTATTACTTGTGTTGCAATACATTTTTATTATCATGAACTCCTATATTCTTAATCGAAGAAGTATGTAAAACTGGAGACCATACGTTACACAGAGAAATAAAGAATCCGAAAAGATGATTAGAATATCTGAAGTAGATCAAAAAGTATAGAATATTAAAGAAAAAATCTGTTTTTTTTTAAACAGACGTCAAAATTCAAAAACTCATAGCTTCGTGGAAATTTTTTTTCTCAAGTAGAAAAAAATGCGTGTCGCCTAATTTCCTCTAAAAACAACATATTTCGTCGTTGAGAGATTCTGCGACTTCAAGCGTAGAACCTGTCTAATTTGAAATCGATTCGACCTGTAATATTTGTATATTTTTCTGCAAATAAAATAGTCCAATTAATTTAATTTCAAATTAAATTTCGCTGTCTCATTTACAAACTCACTAAATTATATGAATGATGATGATAATGATAATGATGATGATTATGATACATAATAATGATGATAATAATGATGAGATGTTATTAGATTGAAGCCTGGGCAAAGATAATGTTGAATCAACAAAAATCTATTTTCTTGGAATGTTTGTTCAAACTGTGAGCATAGAAAATCCTTGGACGGTGATCTCTTGCCATACTATGAAGATAGATTTAAATAAAGGTATTTTTTTGTCCAACATTATCTCTGCTGAGCATTCAATTGAGGAATTGAACTGATTTATTCTTTAATTTCATTTATTGGTACAATATTTTCAATTTCAATTTCGATCAACTTATAAGTACATTTTTTTAGGCCGTAAATATGGAAAGAGTGCCTAGGTTTTCCAAACTTAGCTAATACTTCATTTTTTATGAGATTTTATTAATTTAAAGTTTATAAAAATCTGTTGTTTAAAAATTGTCTGTCTAAAAATTGGTTGCTCATAAGACCATTTGATTTTTTACAATAGGTTGTTCAACCAGAATAATAATTTTTTAACCTTTGGCAACACGTTATCGATGTATATGTCACAAAAACGTCATCCTTATTAATTATCATTTAAAAAATTAGTTATTCATATTTTATGTACTGTAGAAAGAAATATTCATAATATGGGTTAGAGCAGACTTAATTTCTAGCAAAACTAAAAAAATCAAATGTTATATCTCTTATGCGTCCGAAGTTATAGCGTGTTGAAAAATACTCACTTTTGATGAAAATTCGTTAAAATGTAAGTCTCTTTTTGAATATCGCGTTTCTACTGCAATTTGTGTTAAAAGTTGTTGTTATAATAAAAAGAGATAATGAAATAAGGTACAAATCTAAAAAGCTTTAATGATTCCTGAAATATATCTATGAAAATCGAGGACATTGAAAAAATTCATTTTTATGGATATATTTTAGGAATTATCAAAGCTTTTCAGATTTGTATGTTATTTGATGCTCTTTTATTATTATAACAACTTTTAACACAACTTATTATACAAATTGCAGTAGAAACGCGATTTTAAAAAAAAGCTTACTTTTTAACGAACTTTCATAAAAGTGGGTATTTTTAAAGACGCTATAACTTCGGATACATGAGAGATATAACATTTAATTTTGTTTAGATTTTCTTTTAAATAAGGCTGCTTTAACTCATATAATGACTATTTTTGTCTATCGTGCACAGGTCATATGCTATTTCACAAAAAATTCAGTTTCATGGCGAATTGAATGCACTTCAATTTTCGTTGTGACGAATTTGAAGCAGCACGCTCTGAAATGAAACAATTTGTAGAAAACTGTTAAAAATATGAGATGTTGCAATTTTGGACATATCTCATGTGGATCTTTTGAATTTTCCAGGATATTATATAGATATCCCAAGGATGTTAAAATTTGCGCCTTGGTGGGATTTCTCGCAGATATCCCTTGGATGTCCCGAGGATATAGCGAGTCATATAATTGGAATATTCCGTAAAATTTCGTTGCTATATAAGATAAATAACTGATTTCTATAAAACTTTTAACATTTGTCAAATAAATTATATTCCCAATATAGGACATTTTGATTCATCGATTTTTTTTTAAGATTTGTCGTTTCTATGAAAAAATCGATTTTTCAGTAATTAATAAGAAAATTTCCATATAAGTCTGCTAGAGAAAATTCCCTATTTGTTTTTCCGAAAATTTGGAATTCTAGTAACAATTTTAAATTAGAAAGTGTAAAATCTTGTCAAGGTTATCTGCGATTGACAAAGAACTCCACCAAAAGTATATCAAGATAGAAGCAAAATCAATATTTGTAAAATAAAGTGTTGTGCAACTTCATATGTTGTCGCTTTGAAAGAATCTTTTAATTATAAGCTTCTGCAAATGGACAAACATTCTGTTTTTCTCTTTTAAATTTAAAATATGACATTTCTTGCGATTGATTTTAGGTCTAAGAACCAAAAGTGTTTGAAAATTAAATTTTTTTCTTGTAGATTTTTCTTTCTGAGATTTCTCACTTTAAAAGCAAAAAAAAATAATTTTGCAGTTCTGGTTGTGCTACGTACAATTAATTTTTATTATCATGAATTCCTATCTTCTACTGAAATGAAAGTAAAACTGCACATAATAATAAACGAAATATTACACATGAAAATAAGTGTAGTTAGTGCTACAATTAACTTAAATAATTTTTTTTTCTGTCTCAGTAACGTTGAGTCATCTCAGGATGAAATAAAGAGAAAATTTATTTTCCATCCCTTTGAACCTAATATCATTGGAGAAAAATTTGATACTTCAAATCTGGGAGATAAAAACTATTTATTCAATTACAGAATGGGCTGAAAGACACCGAAAAATGGCCGAAAACCAACTGCAAAGTTTTTGGTGAAGGACTTATTTTTTACAATGTAGATGAGTTGAGGCAACTTGTTCCGAATTACATGATCTTTTAACAAATCCTCTTTATTTTAGAACGCCTTGAATTTATGAAATTTTTTTTTTGATTTGCTGATTTTTTAAAGAAATTGGTTCAAAAAACATGTTCAGAAGATTATTAATTCAAATGTTACAATTTATTTCTTGTCTATGTGATCATAAATTAATACGATATGAATAAATAATACGAATATTAGCTTGGTTTTGAATTCCTTCACTTTATACTTATGGGTTTTATCAATTTACAATAAAGACATTTTGGTAGAAATGCTAGAAATGTACTCATATCCATATGTTTTTTAACACTGGAAACTTTTTAAGCCGATAATAAATTTGAAATAAAATATCTTCAGACAATTCGTATAATAATATTTATCTGTACTAATTTGTCATCTGGTAGAAAAAATTTAAAAAAAGAAATTTTACCTCTCAAAATCGAAAAATCAAGTTTTTCGAAAGAATGAAGTGAGACTGAAAACTTTTAAGGAGGTCTTTTTGTTGCAATTTTTTCAAGGAATAATTTTTGTTTCTTGAATTTTTTCCATGTTGATGATAATATGTTTTTTTATTTTATTTCATATTTTGAACATAGTAAGCCCCAGGAATAAATTCTATCTTCAAATCGAATAAAAACGCTGCAGCACATTTATCCACTCAAAAATAAAACTTATCTGGTGAAAGACAAAATTTATCTAGAGAAAGATTAAATTGATCTGGCGGAAGATAAAAATGTATCTGACGAAAATATTTATGTCACATGCGTGAAATTTGTCAAGTGACACTTCGATGTCAAGCACCTTCCTATTGAAAAAATCCTGGGGGAAATACTCGTGAAATTTTCGGACACGATGAACACGAGGAATTCCGCGAGGATTTTCAAATTCTCTAGTAAATCCGTGAGTCAGGCAATTGATTCTCGTGGTTCTTTTTGTGCAAATTCTGTCCAAAAATTACACGAGCATTTCTCCCAGAATTTATCAAAAGGGAGGTGTTTGATATCGAATTGTCACTTGGCAAATGTCACGTATGTGACATAAATACTTTCGTCGGATAAATTTTTATCTTTAGCCAGATAAATTTCATCTCTCGCCACATAAATTTTATCTTTGAGTGAATACATGTGCTGCAGTGTTTTTGTCCAATTTGGAGATATAATCTATTCCTGGGGTTTTCTGCGATTATATTTATTGAACATGAATAATAAATATCCTATCGTATGATATATATCTCTTAGACATCAATCTATAAAAATTTGGAAATTTTTGCCGCCATATTATATCAGTCATTTTGAATATGTAACTTGTGACGCCGAAGTCGAAATTGGTGACCTCAAAAACCTTCTTGTTTAAAGTTTTAGGCAAATTTGTTAAAATTAAAAAAATTTGTCCGCCATATTGGATCCGCTGTTTTGAATTTCGTAATTCTTGACGTCAAAGTTGGAATCAGCGACCTCAAAAATCCTGTTATACCAAGTGTCATACAAATCCGACGGAATTTTGAATTGTGTCCAGTTTTCGCTGCCTCTCATCCAGGCTCTTTTGGCCTCTTTTGGCCAGGCTTAGGCCAGACCGCCTGGTCAGCGTAAAGACGAGAAACCAGACGGTCTGGTCTGGGCCGAGCCAGCGCCAGAAGACTTTTCCACACGGGTAACGCTAAGTCTGTATCTCGCGACTGCCATCTTTGTCGCCATTTTTTTAAGGGTTCCGCAAACTTCAAATTCAAAAAATTGTCTTATTCCTTTTCAGAACATCGAAAACTTTCGATTAAAACCAAAAATAGCGACTACAAAGCGTTTAATCAGTCTTTCGATTTCTAAGCGACTTTTTCGGAGTAATCCGCACCTATTCTTGATGGGCGTTTTTCGTGACCCGCTTAACGAATTGATTTTTTATTATTCTAAGAGAAAAAAAATAAAACTTGCGAATAATGCTTTTATTTCCGGAAATATTACATAGTCTACATTGACATAAAATTTTGTACGATTTCCAAGAAGATTTATTGTTTTGTTCCTCGAACGAGTCTTTTCCTTTGCAGTCAAAAACAATTCCTGAAATTATTAAACCTTAAAATGGTGTGGATTTGAAATCAGGCCAAATTTGCTGAATTTAATCCAATATCTAAAACTATTTTAAAGTTTGATAACTTCAAAATCTGGTTTTAGTGCATGTGGGAGCTATAGTCCTGTATTAATCTCGAACGAAGTGATCGTATATAATTACGATAAAATTCACTGCCCACCCTGATTACCAGGAGGGCGAGGTTGACTTGGCGGAAATTGATGGACTCGTGCTCGACCTGGATTTTCAACAATTGCAGGTAGTTGTCGACGAGGAGGGTGATGACCATTAATTGTTCCCGGAGGATGATTTTGAGGTGGAGGAACTATACGCCCTCGCCCATGGCCATTAGGAGCTGCATTTCCTTCTTGCGATGCACTTGTTAGTCCTTTAAGAAGACAATAGTGAGAATTATAAACCTGTGAAGTTGAAACTTAGCGGTCGTTCATAAACTACGTTAAAAATCTTAGGAAGGAGGAGGTTGCGTCAAAAACTACGATTGGTAGCCAGTTATGAAGAAATTCTACTCATTGATGTATTTAAACTTTCTTGAGCCGTACAATGTATTCCCTTTTTATACCAAAAATTGTACTACTGAACCGATGTGAGCCCTGTAGTTGTCAGTGTAAAAGTTCCCCCTATACGAAATCAGTATATGCACTTTCAAAACTCTTTAAATTTAAATTAGTGAAAATTTTAGTAACTTAGACTTGGAGAGAGAAAAAAGAGAATCAATTGACAATGAATTCAGCCGTCAAGCAATTATGTCGACATACGTCAATATATGTCAAAAAATAAAGTTAGAAAATGTTCACCATCACAAAGCTTCCTCTATGAGAAAGCAATAAATATCTTCAATGTATAATATATCACACTTACGAATATAATTGGAAAACACCGCACAGGAAATGAGCAGGGTAACGAAAGAGAATTTCATTGTTTCAGCTTTAGTGCAATCAGATTTTTTCGAAAATATTTGAACAGAAACTAATGTATTTTTACAAAGGCAGCGCCTTTATATACTATTCATTATCTTCTTTTATACGGCCAAATTCGTACACAAATTTCCATCCTTATACTCTATTGGGCAATAAATATTTACTTTAATTTTGATAATGAAAATAATCTGATGATATTGCAGACGCGGATCCAAGAGCAGGGCCACGGCGGCTTGGCCCCGCACAGCGGGGAAAAAAAGTTCTTCAAGGTGCGGCAATTTATGACGATGTACGTAACAGCTTACTAACTCATAGAATAGAATATACATAGCTGTGTAATTCAGAAGAAGAAAAACAAATAAAGTCTCTTGCGCAATTAATTACTGGAATCATGAAACAATAAATATAAACAAATTGTAAGATATTATCCGAAAAATCATATGATGGGTTTGAAGGGACAAAATTCATACTTGTACGTTTGTTCAACAACGAAGTGTTGGGTAATTTCGCAGCAATTCGAAGTTAAATAAATTTTCGAACGATATCTCAAGCGTGGATCCAGCGGTGGTTTAGGGGGTGAGGAGGGGGGGGGGAGCAT
>JAUMHM010000085.1:50776141-50792976 GCA_032362435.1 Melikaiella ostensackeni
GAAAATGCATTAGGCGGTGGTAGATAGCATAAAAGTGACGATAGATGGGTCGATAATCGTAAATCAGGTGATAAATTAGTATTTCTCATCCATCAAATCGGTATCAGATAAAGTGCAGATTTGCGCATTCACATGTTCCTTTCCATCTTCCCTACAGGACGGATTCCGCTGAGTCCTTTTCGCCCCATCCTCGTGACGCAGTAGGAGGATGGGTGCATCTAAGCGTCACTCAAGATTTAGCTTTGGAGTCTGCTAGATCGGAGTAAATATCTGCGAGCTACAAGTGGGAGATTTTCCCTCCCTGTTGAGCTCCACCACTAACCCTTTCCTTATGCTCACGCTTTCCCCACCATTCGCCTTATTTTCTCTCTTTCTGCCTCTCTCTATTTTCAGCCCCTTCTTTTTTCCTCTTCTCCCTTCACTCGTTGCGCTTTCTTTTCGTCTTTCCTTTCCGCTCACCCGTTAGAAAAGTATCGAATAGCTCTGTCCGAAACTGAATGATAGCACCAGAAGAAGGATACTTTTGACTGACACATTTCCAGCCTCTTTAACTTCAGCCTAGAGACGTTTCTTGAGACTTCCTTCTTTTTTTCTTCTTCAGCCACTCGCGCAAACATATTACGGAAATGAAAGACGAACCTACCTCGAAGACCACGAGCCGTAGTTCGCGAAGGAATCACGGCCCGTAACTCTGCACGTTTATGTACGAGCCTTCGGGTACCGAGCGTCGCGAGGCAGCAAACATGAGACTTGAAACTTTATATATACGCGAGACACGAATGCGATATTACTTACATTCTGAGGAAAAGTAATTCCAGGGTAAAGTTTTATCACAACGTGCTTCTAGTTTCGACATTATATTGCCATTTTCTTCGCTGCTCTTCGGCAAACGTTTACGGTGCACAGCAGGCGACCCTTCAACTTTTAACGCTGCATATTAATTCTTTTTATTCCAAGAGTTTTACTTTGAATTGTGACGACACAGGTGTGTTGTCTTCTTTTACTACTGCAATTTCGAATGCTGTAGATAATACGCCAGTCTATTCTCCGTTTATGTTCTCTCCTAAAGAATCTTATTTGCTATGCAATATTTTTATTTTATTGCCTCTTTTGTGCCGTAGAATTGGATAAGTTCGAATTGTTGGCATGTGCGTAAAAAGTTGCATTTCTGAATCCTCAAAACTGATTATAATAGTTCCTGAATTTGTTTCATCTGACGATTTTTTTCCATTGTCAGTAATGTATACACTATACACTTTTAAAATAATTAAAATAAAAATGTAGATTGAAAATCAATAGCACTCCGAGAAATGTGATCTGGAACGAAAAATGCAAGAGGTTGGGTATGCGAGTGGGTAAAATAACAGGCATTACTGAGAGAAATCGCGCGGCTCGAAACCATTTTCCCAAACATAACCTAGTTACCCGATATCTCGCGAAATGATCGGCCGCCAACACCGGGCCGCCGATGAGGCGGCGATAGAAATTCAATCTGGTTGGCACGCCTGGAAATTGAAGGAACTACCTAGCCTTCGGTGATTCGAGGCTCAGGGAAAGGAAGCTCGATTTCGAAGACCGCTTGAAAAGGTAATTCTCAGAGCGACTCCTCGCTCCCGATCGAATCAAGCTCGAATCAGATCGGTTTCGCTTAAAGCCTCTCCAAGTACCTCCTTCAGGATTCCAAGGACGGGAAACGAGCTCAAGCGCAGACTTCTGCTAATCCCACCGAAATTCCACCTGAATCAGTTGAATCTCAACCATCTTGTGAATCTATCGAGAATCTTAGTGTAAGAATTTTTTATCATAATGGTGTTAGAATGACGAAAACGCTTGCATTAAAAAGCATTGGGAAATGTCCTGTATACAGTGATAACGTGACAAATATCAAATTATTTTGGATCCCCTAAAGCAACCTTGCAATACAATCTTCTTAATCACTTGCAATTTAGCACATTTCTGTATTTTCATTTCTTCCTCGTATTTATCGAATAGCTATGAAGTGAAAAGCTTTTGAAATCACAGTACTGGTTGTTATCATGATTGACTTCAATTCATATAACTAAGGTAAAAAGTGATTTTAAATAATTATGTTGAATATTTTATACTTTTTTGATTGACAGATTTTGAATTAAGGGCGTGTTTTATTGTTAAGTGATGTATTACTGTGCTTAACTCTATCAAATTGTGCAAATTTCATGCTTTTTTCCAATGAATGGTGGAAAATCTTTCAAAGACACTCGGGAGAATCCACACTCCCCGAGCGTGTGGGATTTCCACTCACTAAAAACCACCATCCTTTCCTTCTTCGTAGAGATAGATTCCCCCAGGAACCGCTTTCGCATTACTTCGAGAGGTGCTGTTTTCTTCGTCTTTTAAGGCTCCTACTGACTTCTGCCTCCTGATCTGCCTCTGCCAACATGCTCGTCGAAGTGTTCTTCTTCTTCCAAAGCAGCTTGGCTCCCGATGTGGGTTCTCAAGGCTTCCTCTTCAGCGCTGCCTATCTGAACGCCGCACATCTCATGTAACTAACTGCTAGGTGGCCGTAGCCTTGGCAGCGATAACATCGCGTCGTCTTCGTTTTCCTCCGGACACTGCAAGAGACCCAGCCGATCTTGATGTGGGCCGCCCGCAGGAGTTTCCACGCCCTCTCTTCGTCCAAATTGACATAGGCCCTTTTGTTACCCTAAAGGGTTTCCGTGCCATAGACAACCTCCGAGTCACCACCAAAGAACCTCCTCAGCGCGTCTTCTACTCCCTCTGTCTTGATAGTCGGGTCGACATCCGAAATCTCCAACTCGGTCTTGGGGACCTCTCCACCTTTATGAGGACCTCTCTGTCCCTGGTCAATCTGACTCCCTTGATTTTTACCCCAAGCTCGTCTGATTTTACCTTTTTCTTGAGATTCTTGAGAACCTTGGCATAGCTGACTACCTCAGCAAATTTGATGAAAACCTCTTCGGGATGCGCACGCCTCAATTTCTTCTGTCACTTCTCTTTGGTTTGCAGTGTTCTCCGTGTTTGTATCGCTCTTGTTCAATTCGGGTCCTGTTTCATCGACCCGGGTCTTGAGCCTCTCCTTCACCTGCTTAGACGTGTTGGACTCCTAGGATCTTGCTGTAGACTCTTTCGATCTCTTTCGGCAAACTGGTTCGGGAATGGCCACGGCTTGCTGCTGCATTTGAGTTCACTTGCAGGCTGTGTCCTTTAAACCTGTTTTCGACTTAGCCTCCTTGATCTTCTTGCCGAGTTTTACAGTAAGGTGACACTCGAAGCTATCGAACCAGCTTTCTGTTGATCTTGCGCTGTCCCGCATCTTATTGATCACATTTGACGCTTCGTCTAGTCCATTTTCGATTGGCGATTACATGCTTCTCTTTGTCCCGCGAAAATCCTCCATTTCATTGAGT
The DNA here is from genome assembly GCA_032362435.1 of Melikaiella ostensackeni. Lineage (NCBI taxonomy): Eukaryota > Metazoa > Arthropoda > Insecta > Hymenoptera > Cynipidae > Melikaiella > Melikaiella ostensackeni. Next base: position 50,779,549 of record JAUMHM010000085.1, read on the forward strand.
ATGCCCTTCAGCTTTTCGATGAACTTAGGTGTTTTGTGAATAAAACCATTCACTTCAACCTTGTGGATTCCCACCTCAGTTCTGGAACTCCTTTCTCGCACCTTCGTGACGTCCAAATCTCCACCGAATAGCTTCTCACAAAAGCTTCTATTTAAATTTTCATTCTCCATTACTAGTTCCACGAGTAGCTAAGGGAAATATACGGTTCGCTTCCGCAGAGCCCCGCACGCGGGGGTAAGGTCTCAATACGCTAATGGGGGACCTGATATCCTATAGCCATCGTCTAAGACACCACTCTCTGGTGCAACGCAGCTTTTAGCATGGTTGCTCACGCTTTAGCTTGGGAATTGTATAACCGTATTCAGCAGAAACTCTTGGTCCAGGGCCCCTATCCGCAACCCGAGAATGCGCTCGATGGGAGGAGTGCCTTCTAATGCGTTCAACGAAAGTTGTGATTTCAATTTATTTGAAATTACGTTTGTAATACTTCAAAAGTTTTCAATAATTTGTAATGCATATGGGCATGTCCACAGGAGTGTCAGTTCATTCAAAAAAAAGTTCTAAATTTAATTGGACCAATAATATTTAGTCAGTTCTTGTGAATTTTGAAGACGTTTTTTAGCCGCCGAAATACAGCAAAATGAGTAAAAATTTGATCATATCTTGTTGCGTGCAATTTTCAAAGTTCCATGTACTGGAGGGGACATGCTCGCCAAAATGTTAGAAGGGACATTTTAGCCCTAAATCAGACATAACTTTTGCGCACACTGCAATATTGACTCAATTCATGGCAAACTTCTTCGGCCCAACATACTGTTTAATTTTCGTGCGTATTAAAAAGTGTGCTTCGAGAAGTCTTCAAGTGAAGTACGATGCCGGAGCGGACATATTTTCGACAAATTGAAAATTTTCGATATTTGAATGTGTTAGTAGCACACAATTTTAGCAGCATATCCCTTTCTTTTATAAGGTATATTATGATTCCTCTCAGAATTCTCAAACATTGCGCAGAAAAGCTGTTAGCATGCAAAGCATTCAATTTGTAACTGGTGACAAATATTATACAGGTACGTTTTTGGTATTTGGTCTTGTCATTATGTTATATCTTGTTATGAGGGTTTCTGCAATGACTGTAAACTTCTGTTTCTATTTCAGGGAGTCTGTCTATAAATTCCCATGCAATGTAACTTGTATTTCAAGTGTAGGTTCACCTATAAAATCACGGTGACCGAAATAAGACACTTTCTGTGGATATGCTCTCATATTATCACCGCTCATTCAAGTCAAATTGGAGGAAAAAGGTAATTTGGTGGAACAAAGGGATAATATAAGAAAATTGTTTCTAAAAAAACACATCAAATTTTTAGTTGTATTCTCATATTTACATTTTTTATCGAAAGTTGTCATTTTAATTTCTGAAAGTTGAGTACCTACCATGAAGAGGGTGCAACATAATACAGAATTTTTATGCATTTTACGATTATATAATCATCAATAGACATCATTTTTTTGGAAAACATACCAACAGCTTCCTGGCAATGCATTGATACTCCGATATTGAGGGATCTTTCAACCCCCTTCGTTTGCTCTACACCTCCCCACACACCACATGCTTACCGCGATCAGTTACCACGAGGCTGGGTACCCCTTACACACCTCCACCCTCATCAACCAAATCGATTCATTGATACGACACGGATTTCCGATCCGGTAAGCGAATACCTCTTCTATAGTGTAGGGGGCTTTTTGTAATATCCCGTAAAATAGACTACACGAAACCGATAACGGATTATGTGAGAATGATAACGGGTGCAGATGTGGACGAGAGCTGCCAACTGTCTTTATAAACGGCATCGATCTAACGAGCATTTAAGAACACTCCGCCTCGCTCGCCCTCTGTATATTGCCCGCGATGATTGATGTAAGTTCGGTGCGTAGTCAGCTTATGCCAATCCCGCACGGTTAGTAATTTTTATAAAGATTTTACTAATATGTAATGGAACTAATATATACATAGTGTAATGTTAATTTACTACACGACAGTTAGTAGGCTTACTATGTATATTTAGTACTGTGGATTGTGAAAAAAAAGTTTCTTGTTTGCTAATACATCAGTGAGGATTGAAGTAAAAGGTATAGATGAAACTTTTCCCGAATGAAATTTGTTGAAATTATCAGTAAAGAAAATTATATATCATAGTTCAATCATAAACATTGCTCAATCCATAAGTTATAAAATTTGGAAGCTGAATTGAAACAGTGTGTGTCATATATATTAAGATTTGCAAGGAATCGTTAGATTTTAATGAAAATTTTTGTTGTTTTAACCTATCTTAGATCGTATAATTTTATCTGCAATACTTCCAAGTTCCATTAAAATCCCAAGAACTGTTTTGTTGAACAAAGCTTGACTTCCGTCTTTTATGATAATAAGATAACTAAACCAATAATGTAAATTTGATATTCTTTTGTATTGTTGAAATGTGGTAAAATCACAACGAATTGTCTCGTCGACCCAAAATTCAGGATGACCAGTCAAATGTTTTTTATAAGTTTAGCTAACTATCCAAAAATTTCGGGACTAGTTCATTGTTATAGTTTATCAATAGTTTATCCTTCTTATGATATATTGTTATATTTTTCACATTTCACCCTTTTCAGCTCCGCCAATTTTTCAGGATGAATTTTTTGACTTTGAACTTTAATCTAACTTTCGTATACTTTTCGCGTGAATATTTCATCAATTCTTTATTTTCATATTAACCCAATATCTATGGATTAGACCGTCTCACCAATTATAATTTTGTTCTTGTTTTTCTCTTTTCTAGAAACATTTCTTGTCAGTACACTATTGTAAGTGTAACCTGGCCCCGATCACATGCTAATAAGCTTTCCATGATACAAAAATTTCTAATTCTCAAGTAGATTACTAAAGTTACACAAATTTACTAATATTTTCATCCATAATTTGTGATGTGTTTGACGTCAGGATATTCTACAGGGCAATGAATATATACTTTTTAGGGATATGCTCTCTTTTAATGATCAAAAACAAAAACATTGACAGATTTACTGTTATGATGTCAGCAACAGAGTACGTAAATCAGTGTAGTCAGCAATTTGATGACGCACTTCAGAGTGTACTGCACTTTTGATTTTTTTCAAGCTTGGAAAAAGCTTGTAAAATAATCCGGAAACATTTTATGGCCGATCTGGTTATAGATCGTCATGATAAAATGCAGGAAATCACTGTCAGGGGCACCCCCTATATTCTCTATAAAGATTGCGATTTTCCGTCAAATTATACTGTGTTACATGCAGAACGAATTCAAAGGGGAAAGGGCGAAATTTTAGTAGAAAAAAGCAGCCTCTTGTATTCTTACAAGTTGTAATGAGCAAAGAGATGACAAAAAAGATTCTACTTGCATAAAATCATATAAATTTAGTTCCAAAGAATATTGTACACAAATAGTAGGGGAAGTTTATGGTCGCCCTGTAGTATCAAGGATTTCATTTGTTTGAGTAGAAATTGAATGTCCATGTCAGACATAGCCTACGCATTTGATGTCGTAAAATAATGTATTGGACAACTATGTGTTCTATAATACGGTCTTCTAAGTAGTATTAGAAAGTTATAGCCAGACAGCTGTGAAACTTCAAGGCTAATGTTAAGTAGTAAAGTGACGTTATTGTCGGACATTGTTTCACAGTGTTTCTTCATATTTAGAAGTCTTCTTGTCATATTCTCATTTAATAAAAATTGATATGGCTTTTTGATTTGAGGAACAATGAACAAAACAAATACCACTCGCTCATTTCTGCACAATCAAGATCACAGTTTTCCATCCTTGATATTTTTCGTAATTTAAAATCTAAAAAATAAAGTTGTGATTACAATTAAACGCGCAATTCACAAAACCATATAAATGGTCAGAAAGAAAGGCGGCTTTCGTAAATATAAACGAAGTCGTTATTATGCAATAAGGAAGAGAAGTTGTAAACCAAAATCAATAATTTCGAAAACATTCTCCTGCAGGAAGATGGGACAAGGAATTTTATTATTATACCATTAATTCAATTCCTTTTCGGGGTAAGCGTAACTGGTAAGGCACATTATCGGAAATAGCGAGATGCGGTTTCGTTTTAGCCTTGAAGTACTCTCTTCGAATAAGGCAAAGAAACTTTTTCTCGGTAGCTCATTGGTCGGTAGATCGCTCTTAAAAGGTTTTCTTTATTTAAACCTCCGATGCGTGTCGCGCAAGAGTGTTGAGAACCAGTTTCAAGTTAGTTCCAGGCAAGCTCTCTCTCTCTCTCTCCCTCTCTCGCTTGGAACACGTAGCTTCCGGCTGAAGCCACGAACGTGGTAATGACAAGCAAGAACCCCACAGTTGCCCCACCCCTTCGTCTGCCGACCACCCTCTCCCCCGAAGCCGCGTTTGCATAATCCCCCTCGGCAAAGTTCACACCGGTCGCTCGCACGTCGCGGACGATAGCGCCCGTCAAGCTTCCAGCGTCGACGGAAAGCAAGAATGTTTTTAAAATTTCCTTCCCTCTCGCTTTTAATCCAAAGATCATATCCGAATGGAACGAATAAGGAAACGAATTCCGCGCATTTTCTTCTCGGGCAGTGACTTCCAGACGCTGAAGATATGATGAAAATGAGAAATAGGGAATGAGGAATCAGGGATCAGGAATTAGAAATCAGGAATTAAGTTTTTTTCTCTGACAGGAATGATTATACTTGAGGTAACGAGAGTCTTGAACTCGACGCCTCTATACAATATGAGTATATTTGCTGACAGCGCCGTCTATGAGACTATATGCAAAATACACCGTGTATAAGACTATCAAGGGTTTTGCGGAATTATTTTTTTAGTGACTCACAATTTTTTAGATAAAAAGTCATTATCTGAGCATTCATTTTCCAAAGCAGCAAGACGCACTTTTTCGAAATTTTCGAGAAAAATTACTTTGAATATTTTATCCAAATTTTTGTTTTGTTTCAAATTAATTTTTCTTTCTTAGAATGTTTATTTATTCCGTTCTCTCATAAACTTTTATAAAATTATGTAAATATAAAAATTTTTAACATTATTTTCAATGAAAAACTTGCTTTATTGAATTATTATAGTAATGCTTATCGCAGCGTATTCGAAAAATAAAATTCAATGAATAAAAATAAATGAACAGCAAAAAAAAGCAAAATATTTAAATTAATATCACTCAATTCTATGAAATAATAAAGGAGTATTAAATTTGTGCTATATTTTCTGCACCTTAATTTGTTCAATTGTTCGTGTATTTGGCTTGATAAATTAGAATATTATATTCATAATTATTCATTTTTTCAGGGACCCGACCGAAACTTTCATTCCATTTTGTTATTGTAAAAAAAAGATTTTTATTACTCAACTTTGATCTGCTATCTGTATGTTTGGACGAAATTAGATGATATCTAAAATTACAATAATGATTGGATCAAAATTATTTTGTTCAACTAGGAGTGACAAAATGGAACGAAAGTTTCGGCTAGATCCCTGATTTCTTTTGAATTTTAAATTTGATAAATGTAAAGTCATATTAACCAACGGGACTTCGGTTATAGGTGGAAAATTTCACTGTTAAATATTTTATTGTATTTTGTGTCGTTTTTGCGTAAATTTAAATTTTTCATTTTTAATAGTATTTTTTCACGACTGAAACGAAAACTACCCGCCTCATAAAAAAAAATTTCATGAGACTTTTTATGGACTTTTTAGGTACCAGTACCCCTGGAAAAGAGACTATTTGTAACAAATTTTCTGTACGAAGTGCTGGATTTTTTCGGTGCACATAGACAGTGTCTTCATTTAAACAGTTAATTACTTAACATCAAGAATTGTGACCATTCGTCCCTTTCATCACAAATTTTCGATTCATTTTTCAAGAATCATCATCAGAAATTGCATTTAAAAAAAAAACAATACGCTTCCAAGAAAATTCTGTTTTGCAACACCTGCCTCGAAAGTAAGGACTTCCATGCCTCTGAATGATGTGCAAAGTACTTCAATCCAGCAGAATATGCAAGAATAATATTGGCATATGCGCACTTTGAAAGACATTTATTTTGCGAATCGACGCAATGGACGCGCATGCGCACTTTACACACGTGTGCATAAGCAATTTCTACGCGTCTAATTGCAGCATTTGTCTTCGGCTTATGCTGCAAGTTTCACACTCATCGGCAATCGACTATTTTGCGTACTTGTATCACGATTAGCTATTAGATTATACCGAAACAAAATTGTTCAAACCCACAAAACTTGAAAAAAAAAATACCACTAACAATAAGCAGAAACGAAGCGTATCATGACCCTAAAAAAATATACGCAATTAATAATTTGGAAGTGATTGATGTATAGATTAATATTTTCAGAATTTTCTTATTTTCATAGACACCGGTTTTGTAAAATGTTTATAGAAATGAAAAAATTCTAACAAAATTTTCACACATGTTCCAAATGCAACAAATGCTTAAATAATGCTTAAATAATTTACAAAAAAAAGTTCCCAGAGGACCCAGCACCAAATACATCGTAAAGAAGGTCCCGAAGGATTTGTCTGGTTTTTTGATATTTTATAGTTTGAGTCCTCCTGATCAAGAAAGTTTAGTGGCTAAAACTCAAATTGTAGACAGCTTTTGTACTACGACGATGTGAAAGTCAGATCTTGGTACATATTTGTACCTGCAAAGTAGAATACATCACCGTTTTTCACCCGCCTTTGCAATGCTCACGTGCAAGTTCATGCAGGAAAATAGCTGTACACATGATCGATGCAAGGTAAGCGCGTTGGGAGTGACAAGCGCTAAGCGTTCAGGTAACGCGCTAAGCGTTGATATAATTGCATATTATCAAGCTTCAAGCGCGAAATTCGGCTTCTATCATCAAGAGGCGATGTGTTGTCTAAATGGGTTATAAAAATTAGTAATTACTTTCTTTCAATGCCGAGTGACAAACGCTACTTGCGTTTCGAAGATTGCACCCCAAGTTCGTCGCAAAAGCGCTTAAGGTGAGTGGCTAGACAAAAGAATCAACACCCAGCGTTGCAGTTTGGCACTGATCAACCGGCTCAATTCCAGTACTCTAAAGCACCTTATAACGAATGCTTCTCTCGTTAAAACGCTTCCACCCTACCTTGAACGCTAAGGGTTAGAGGTAAGTACGTGGATCACAAAATCAACTCCCAGCGTTGCTGTTTGGCGTTGATCAGCCACTTCAAGTCCGCAATAACTATTTCAATGTATTTCATATATTAAAGCCTTGTCATGACAAGTTGTGTAGAATCATTGAGTGTGACTTAAGTCATGGAAGTCTTGGAAAGTTGCTTGATGTCATTCATGATCACTTGAATCCACCTGATGTTACATATATATTTATGTCACGTGAAGTTATGTTGAGTCACTAAATTTGGCTCGTGTCACGGCAAATCTTATAAAATTGCTTCAAGTCACTTATAGTCTATGCCTCCAATCCGAATTGGTTCGTTTCAATTAATGCACAGCCTCGTTATAGGTGTGATAATAGGTGGTGGCCTACCGAAACCATCACGTCTGCAAATGGCAATATCGCGCTTATCTGGTTTTTTGTTTCCATCAATTCGAGCCGAAATACCCAGCCAAAATCATCTGTCGCAAGCTCAATACGATAAACGGTTTCTGAAAGCCATGGCCACCTTTCTTCAAGACGAAAATGTTGTATCATTAATGTGACTCAAGTGACCTTCAGTGATTTTACATAACTCCACGTGATTTTCTGATGACGTCACGTGGATTCAAATGACTATTGCCAAATATAGAGATATGAATGGATATCAAGTGACACTGGCTGATTTCAAGCAACTTTAGGAGACATTCTGCTACTCAAGTCATATTCTGTGATTTTATACAACTTCGCGCGATTTGCAGTTTCATCAAGTGAAATCAAGTGACTACCGATGACTACGACATCAACTGTCATCAAGTGACAGTCAGAGACTATAAGTTACTCCAAGCAACTTTATCAGACTTGCCGTGACATCAAACAATTTCATAAGGCTTTTTATCACTTGAGTCACACTCAGTGACTACACAACTTGTCATGACAAGGCTTTGACATGAAACACATTTAAATGATTATTGCGCACTTGAAATTCCTGATCAGCGCCAAACGCCAAGGCTGAGAGTTGATTTTGTTATCTGGGTGCTTTCCTCAATCACTAAGCGTTAAAGTCAGAGTTAGAGTGTTGAGACGCGAGAAGCATTCCTTATGAGGTGTTTTAGAGTGCATCACTTAAACTGGCTGATCAGCATCAAACAGCAACGCAGGGAGTTGCTTTTGTTGTCTACGTGCTTTCCTTAAACTCTAAGCATTGAAGTTAGAGTGAGTGCATTGGAACGAAAGAAGTATTCCTTATATAGTAATGTATTTCGAAGTGTTAAACTTGCACTGGCTGATCAGCGCCGAACAGCAGTTCTGTGATTTGATTTTGTTGTATAGGTGCTTTACTTGAACGGATAACGTTGATGTTAGAGTGAGGGCGTTGAAATCAGAGAAGCATTCCTTATAAGGTGTTTTAGAGTGTTTAACTTTAACTGGCTGATCAGCCCCGAACAGCAACGCTGGAAGTTAATTCTGTTGTCTAAGTGCTTTTCTTCAGCGCTTAGCGTTGAAGGTAGTTTGAAAGCGTTTTAGCGAGAGAATCATTCCTTATAAAGTGTTTTAGAGTGCTTGTCTTAAACTGTTTGATCAGTGCCAAATTGTAAGACTGGGTGTCGATTCTTTTGTCTGGCCGCTCACCTTAAGAGTTTTGCGACGAACTGGGAGTGCAATCTCTTGAACGCAAGTAGCGTTTGTGACCCGGCATTGAAAGAAAATGATTACTCATTTTTATCACACATTTAAACAGCACAACGCCTCTTGATAATAGGAGCCGAATTTCGCGCTTGAAGCTTGATAATATGCAATTATATCAACGCTTAGTACGTTACCTGAATACTTAGCGCTTGTCACTCCCAACGCGCTTACCTTGCATCGATCGTGTGTGCAGTTGTTTTCCTGCATGAACATGCACGTGAGCGTTGCAAAAGGTTGAAAAAAAATCGGTGATATATTCTACTCCGCAGGTAAAACTATGTACCAAAATCAGACTCACAAATCGTCTTAGCGCAAAAACTTCATAACTTAAGTTTTTGACATTAACGTTTTTTTATCAGGAGGACCTAAGTTAGAAAATATCAAAAAACCAGATAAATCCACTGGGACCTTTTTTACCATTCGTTACTGATTTAGGTTCATGAAGGTATTGGCTCAAATGCTCGAGCGATTTCGCCCGAAAATTTACACCCTAGCTGCTTTGGGAATTCACCGGTTTTCGCGGTGTTTTCTCGCCGAGCGTGCGAGAGAGGAAAAGAAAAAGGGGGTGGAGTGAGGTTTTAGCTTTTTAGACACGTAGAACGTAAGGCGCGGTTACATCCCGTCCGGGTTTTTCACCTCGTGGGCGGATTGAGGGGGGACAGAGAGGGGCGGTTATAGGAACGAGAAAACTAAGAGAGTTTTCGGTTAGCCGACTCTCACGGTTTTCCTCTTCTCGGCAAACTCATCCTCTACAACACTTCCCTTGTGTCTCCATTTCATTTGTCGAGAGTAAGTATTCAAGCACATCCTTTTTGTTGCGCGGTAATGAATTGTAATGGGAGTTCCATCTGGGAAAACAGTTCGCTGCGAATATCGCCTTACGCTGCTCATAGATGTGCTTGTTACCATGTGCTTGTGGCAAGATTTAAAGCCAGTGCGTTCTCGTAATTACAGGAAAATGCACAATACGTGGAAAATTAATACTCTACTGAAGATTTATTAATCGAAGGGTAGTTGCTAGTCGGTTTTTCAAAATTCTCCTGCTTGAATGGAGACCAACTTTCATGCATGAGAAATTCATTCCTAAAGCTCAGCTTGCAGCGATTTTATTTCTGATGTGATTTCATGTAGAAGTTGAGGGTTTGGTAATGAGGTTTCTAATTTTTTGATTCACTTTTTTTGTTCCAGATCGACCCAAAGGTAGCGTTTCCGAGGAGAACACATCCAAAGGTGAGTCTTCGAAAAGTAGATCAGATTCAATTTAAAAAGACATCACTTTTTCATATTAATCGTAAACTTGTAAAATTTGTTTGGAAATGAAAATCTGCCCAAGCCATTTCAGGCATTGTATGATTGAAAGTTTACTGGAGAAATTTAAGTAATAGTTTGGTTCATTTGCTAAAAAGGGGTGTCGAATAGGTGATTGGTGTGTTAAATTTTATGCCCTCATATTAAGAGCAATCAGTCCTAATTCACTGTCAAAACCCAGAATAACTTCCGCGCTCCACAAGTACGGTTAAATAGTTGTTAAGCTGTGCCTGTGAGCTGCAGAAACGACAAAAAATGGAGAGTCAGAGAGGAGGAGAGAGAAATTTGCGCGGCTTGGTAATATAAATGCCAGACACGCGAATTACCAGAGAGTGACTGAATTGCGCTAATTTTAATTGTACCCTTTCTTCTCGATCTCTTTTTCTCCTTCTCTCTTTTGCTCTTCTGCGGACGATCGTCTCTCACTTTCTCGCGAACCACGAAAGCTCTTTTCAGCCACCTCTTTTCCCCCTTTGAATCCTGTACCTACAACCGCCCAACGTTTTCACCTTTTGTGTCGCGTAATGGCAAAATGCGAGATCGCATACTTTACACGATGTTCCTGCGAAGTGGAATTTGTTCGATTCAAGTTAAATCATTTCAGAATTTAATTTACACTCCTATTCAATCCCGCTTAAGGCCGCTTCGGTTTCGATTTCCTGAATTCTCTCCACTGAAAAGTTCTTTAAATTTATTTTCGTGAATCATTTATTCTAAATTGAAGTTCAGTGAATGTGGAATACAGGTACAGAGCTCGGAATATTTTCATTTGACCTGTTTCTGTAATCATTTTTGGATATTTTCGAATTCCATTCGAGAATTGAATAAAATGTCGATTGTTGGTGATGGTACTCTATAAGGAAACAAGACATGATACATCCGTCCAAAACTACGATCCAAGACATATTTATTTATCAACATTTTTGATAAACGTCAAATTGAACAATAATCTTACATGCATCGAAGAATAAATAAATCTTTGTGAAATCTTCAAAAGATTTCAAAGTATTTTACAAAGATTGCAAAGATTTCACAAAGATTTCAAAACACATCAAAGATTTCACACGAACGTTTAACTTAAAACTAAAACCTTACATAAATTATGAAAATTTCAACAATTTTAAATATTTCAGAAAGATTTGAAGATTTTGAAGATTTTAAAAAGATTTCAAAAGATTACACAATGCTCCAAAGATTTCAAACAAACGTTAACTCGAACTAAAATCTTACCTAAATTAAAGAATTCACAAGAACGTCAAAGATTTCAGAAAGATTTCAGAGCAAGCGCCCGGTCTCTCTTCCTCTCATTGCACACAGTTCTCCATTTACGCAATTCAATCCTGCACCTAGCATCCGATGTAACGATTAAAGAACTCAATGTGTTATAGTTTTCCGTCACCCAGTCAAAGCATTGAACGTTCTGGCCCAGGCCTGACTCTTTTTATCGAGGTCTATGATGTGAAGTTATTTTTAAAATTAAACCTAGATGATAATAAAATTCCAGAAAATTTCCAAAGGTTCTCAGCCTTGTGAAGTTAAAGCTTTATTTTGAAATAGAACTTTTAATTTATTCTGTATGAATCCGGAGGTTTCTCACTCCTATTCAATATAGCCTAGTTTCCCCATCTAACGCATTTGAAATAAAATAACGAACATTAATCTGGGTAACATATTTTGCTGTAGCGCTTCGAGCCAACTGGAACGATTGTGCAATTTTCATAAAATGGCGGTAGTCCGCTCTCGCATCAAGACTTGCTTGAAAAAGTAATACAGTCACCTTTTCCATCCAGAACGATACAAACGTTCTTTCTTTTCTGGATTCTGTATACTTATATGTACGTGTGTAAAAGTTTAGATTCGTATGCGTATAAAGAATAAAGACGATAACTCCGAAGTACAAGATTCAGTATTTGTACGATTTCATTTTTCTCCCCGCACCCTACTCCGTGCAACTGAATATGATTTTTCATAAAGTGAAAAGTGACACACGATATAATGTACTTATGTAATGTATCCATGGAAAACAGCGAAATGTACTTTGAGAATATTGCTGAAGTTTGCAGCCCGTAAACACTAAGAGAAATGGATTACGTAAAACAACAACACCCGCATGAAATTTATGCGTATGATATGCGAAATATGGTTTTATTGAGATGCGATGAAATCCTAGCAAAGACGAATTACAAATTGCATCGGCAAAAGTTTCATTTTCTCTGTTTGGTAGTTGTTTCTATCTTGAACAATTGGAGGTTTAAATATGTATATTATAGTAAAAAATCTAATGAAATTATTGATACAAATTTGATACGATCTTTAAATATAACGAAATTGGAATATCGCCATTCAGAAACGTGCAAGATGAACTTTGGAAGGAAATGTTTCGCCACAAAGTTCAGTCAAATGTCGCAGTTGTCTCTGCACGGACCACTGCGATTGTAAGGGTGTCGGAACTGCTTTGTTACTGCATTTCCGGTCTAACGGAAACGACGCAGGGCACTTCCGACATGACAAAAGTAGTAGCGGTTATTACGAAGCCTTCATTTACTAATTTCTTTCTCTATTGTACCAAGTAATGACGTAATTACTCTCTGAATTTGAATTAGTAAGATGTTATTAATGAATGAGTGCCATGTCGTTCACTAATGCATACTTAAGTGAGCATTTAGATTTAATTATTAGCAAATAGCTAATTTATAGCTATATTGTTATTGATTTACTTCAGTGAAGAATATTTTTACTATGAAAGGAAATAATTATTATGGATAGTGTGAATTAGTATAATTATCTATACTAAAGATTAGCAAAAATGCCTACTAATTTAGTAATACATCACTTGGTATTATTTTATTAGCAACTGCTTACTCATTCCGACTTAGAGAATAACTCGCTAACACGTTACGAAAGTCTGGGCATTTAAAAGATCTTTCATACTCATTTTAAGGATTGAAAAAAATCATTTATATTATAATTGAAATATCTAACGGAGAGTTGTTGATGTTGTTGATGTTGATGTTATGCGTTTGAGTAATTTATGAATTATAAGGTATTCCTAAGTAATAGAATGATATTCTTCAGAAAAAAAATAGACCAAATGTTGTTAATTAGACCATTTATTAGAAATCTCTAATACGACGCTTGAAGAGTCGGCTGTCGGGAAAGCCTGCTAATCAACAGAAGCGTCTGCAAAGACGCTGCAGCCTACAATCGCAATCTGTCGATGGCCTGGATTGATTACCAGAAAGCTTTC
>JAUMHM010000085.1:50794824-50809476 GCA_032362435.1 Melikaiella ostensackeni
AGGCCGATAGAGCCTTAAGTAAATAAATTTCCTTTCTCATTTAAAATCAAAAACAAAATTATAAATTTGTACATGAAAAACATATAACACCGAGCGCGAAGCGCGACGACCGAATCTCGCGCCCTAGGCGCGCTCAAACTTGCGAGCGAAGCGAGCTGCGCGCGATGAGAATGTGCCCGCCAAGCGGGCAGATTTTTTTCAATCATTTTGATATTCATTTCTCATAACTAAAAAATAATTCGCATTATTAAATTTTAATCAAAATGGAAAGGACGTTAGACATATTTGTTAGCATCAAAATAGCGTATTTTACACACAAAAAAATTATCTGCATCACTTTCAATTTACGGATTGTCTTATATTAATTGGTATTAATTAATTACAGATTTACTTACCAGTTTTCTCTTTGTAAAATAATCTAACCTCTTATCCCTTTCTTTCTTTTCTCTATCACATTTAAAAGTCGAAGGAAATTTAAACGACAGAGATTTCTAATGAAGCGCCGTCTAACGTCATTTTCAGTTACAGAATTTATGACAATTCGCAAGCAGAAGCCCATCTATCAATTATTACAACACGCCTACGAATCTAGTGATTTTTTTGGCAAAATGAATTTTAGGGAAAATGAGATTTCGGACAAATGAAACTTTTATTCACTTTATTATTCATCTTCTTATAAAATGGCTAAACTTCTTTATAATATTTTTGAAGGAGCTTTAATTATTCCAAAAAGTCAAGTTAAAAAATATTTTGAACTTGAAAGTATAATTATCAAACGTACAGTTCCGGGTCTATGGAACACTAGGGCAAAAATAATACAGCATAGTTTTTTTTTGTAGAATTTTTTATGAATATTTAGAGGTTGCACAGAGCCTTTTTTACTTTTTATGGGATTGTCACAAGTTTAACATGGGAAAGCTTACTTTTTTCATTTATCTTTTTAACCCCTTTAATAATATCCGACATTGATGTACATTTTCAAGCTATTTCATGACAGGCTGAAAATCATTTTCCAAAAAACTATGCCTAGAAATTTTATATTTTAAGCTGTAATTTAATGTTGAATATTGTAATTTTGTCACTTTTCAGAGGCTTATATCTATTTATGTATGTTATTCCTTTATCTGAAATTTACACTGAATAAAAATTTATTTTATCACGAACAAATACTGAGGATTTAGAAGAGATTGATAATAAGAGCAAAAGAAATCATAACGGAAGTGAAGCTACTTGAGTTTTTTTCCTTCAGGTGCTTTTTTCGTAGAAAATTTCGAAGAATTACAACCATCACAAAAAGGAAAACGATACCCATACCTACCATCGCAAGGAAAGGTTAGCTTGATCTTACATGCTTCGTATCATGGCAGTCCCAGGTAGAAGGCTTCGTATAGCCATGAATATTTTGAAGGCTTTATACCAGAAGGCTATTGAAGGGTGGCATTAAAATTAGTGTCCAGAAGAAAAACTTGGAAAAATGTGCTTGGCTTTAGATTTTAAAATACTAAACTTTGGCAGCTCTGCGCCACCTCTAAATATTATTTACTTTTATTTATTTATTATTATTTATTTTACTTTTATTATTTCACCTTAACATAAATTAGATTATGTACTGTTAAAGTTTAATTCTTTTCATCCCAGACTTTAGGTTCACACATGAGATTGAAAACAATAACTCATTTCCTTTTTTAAATGTTAAGGTTATTAAATTTAAAGATGGTACTATTATCATGGATTGGTATAAGAAGGATACTTATTCAGGTAGATATATTAATTTTTTGTCTAACCGTCCAGTTTAACATAAAATTGCTATTCTAAAAAATTTGGTTGACACAGCACTTAAACAATCACAAGAATCTTTTCATAAATACAGATTTCAAATTTTCTGTTTCTATACCTTTCCATGGCAGACTATCGTTTGTAGTTGGAAGAATTTTTAGTGATTTCAACATTAGGACATTTCTTAGGATTAATTCCAAACTTGATAAGTTTATGAAATTAGGAAAGATTCCCTTGATAATTCTCAGCTGATTAATGTAGTACCTAAAATTGTTTGCTCAAACTGTGATGAATATTATATACGCCAAACTAGTAGATTACTTTTAATCAGAACTAAAGAACATCATCATAATTCAGGAGACAATCCAAAGAACCATAAAGTGATTGCTGAACATCAGGTTGAAACTGGTCATCAACTCGACTGGGAACATGTTTTAGTTTTACACCATGAGCCCAATAAGTTTAAAAGACTAGTTGCTAAAATGTTCTTTATTAAGAGTGAAGGTGCAAAAATGTTTAGATGTTGTAACTGATCCTAATTTTTACAGTTCACTACACAGCATGATTTTATATTCCTTTATAATATCCAATGTTTGACTAATATTCTTGCGATTCAAGTATTAATTTGATAGAAAATATATATTTTTTAATTTCACTTAAAATGTTATTTGATTTAATTGTATTTTTTCTTACTCAATGTTTTTTCGACTAATAAAAAAAACTTGTCTGCGTTTTGGCTATGAAACCTTATCTTAATTGTTGTTGCGGTACTATGTAAGTCTTATTATCCTTGTCGCATCATTTTTTTCTCTTTCTCGCGTTCTTAAAACTTAAAATGGAGCAGAACGGAAGTTCTGACTCCTTTCTCGACTTAATTTTAATTACTTATAACTAGTCAAACACTATAATGTTTTATATTTTTTAAAAAACGTAATCATCAAACATAATCAATACTTGATATTTTTGAATTATAACTGTCATCCATCACAGGTAAATTTTTATTTCTATATTTGTAACCTCACTTTCAAAGTTCACTTTCGAACTTAAATTCAATCATCTATATTTTCTTATAACTATCAATTTTACAGAATTTTTATCGAGATGGGAAATAGCAGAACATGATTTCATCAAACTTTCTGTACAAAGGACTTGTAAAGAAATTTACTAATTTGATTAATTATGCCTGATGAGAGCATATTTGACTTTTGAAACGTCGTATTAGAAATGTCTAATAAATGATCTAATTAACAACATTTGGTCTATTTCGCGTCTTAAGGATGTCATTCTATAACTTGAAAATAACTTATTACAGACAATTCTGAAAAAAATCCTCACCCATTGGAAATTTTCAAATATAGGATCAAAAAATTACTTTTAATTTTTTAATAATTATGTTAATCAGTAAAAAGAGTTGTGTAACAATGCCTGATCTACGTCATTTCTAAAAGTTGTAATTAGCTGATTGTTTCAGGATGGCTCAATACCCAGCTGTCTTAGATTTTTATATGTTCATATTCATTAAGATATTATTTATGATCTTATTACTGATAAAGTATAGTTTATTTTGAAATCGTTGAGATTTACAGTCAGGGACTTTGTACAAAAATAACAATTATTCTTTTAATTCCTTGCATTATCTGAAAATGTATTTTTGTAAAGATGTAATAAATTGTTCACAGAAATTATTCGTTGTTGAAATATAGGTTTTGATGTGCATATTGCATGGCTTGCAGTTGAAATACTCACAGTCAATGTTTGAACAAAAACGACAAAAACGTTGGTAAATATTGAGATCAGTCATTTACTCGTATTGGGACATCAATTTAATAGTGGTTTATGTGGCAGACGCGTAAAACTGGGCTTTTTAGGCGAGGAGGATAATATCAGCAGGAGAAATCGTTGAGTTGTAGGCGAGCCGTAGATGGAGCTGAAGGTGAGCCAAAGATGAAACTGAAAGTGAGTCGCAGGCAAGCCGACTGCTCCTTCTGAAAACATCACTCGGGCCAAAAAAGTTTACGCGTGTGCTCCATACGTTATTTTTCCAACATTGATATGAAGAAAAATTTTAGAAATGTTGTAATTTTGGACATTTCTAATATTCTTAGAAATTTCTGGTAATTTAAAATATTTTCAGCAATTTTGAAAATTTTGGAAATTCTTTGTAATTTAAAAAATTACCGGAAATTTAAGATATTTATAAATGGAATATCATATCGTCATAATAGTATCTTATCACTCCGGGTTGGTCCAATCACTACTCGTAATGCAATAAATTTTCTACTCCTGAAAACTGCCCTAAAAAGACTTTATACCGCGGTTTTGATGCGCACTTCGAACTGCACATTAAAACTTCGGCTTATAAAAATGTTTCAAGCGACATTTTCATGCCAATGTCGAAAAAACACCATTTTTCACAAATAATTAAAAAGAATTTTACGTTGAAGTGATTTCCGCATGAAAAAAAATCAAAATTAGAGAGGTGTCCTCAATTTAACGTTGCACCCTCTCAAGCCATTTCTTTCTTTGTGAACCTTTTGGGACACATATAATTAATTTTATGAGAGCTTTAATACTTATGCTTTTGCACGACATTAAAAGTGTTTTTGTTTGGAAGAAACTCTTCTATTACTATGGATGCTATTAGTAGGTATACATAACTAGAACAACTTATCAAAATGACTTGTATATTATTAGTATGTATATTCTTACTCTTCACTTGGATATGAAATGTTTTTTTTGAATGTCGGAAATGACTCTATTCTTTGAATTCTTAAATTCAGAGGTACAGAACAACTGCAAGTGGTTAACCCCATGATGTCGATTGTTTAGAAAAATAATGGACTTCAATAACAAATAAAAAAATAACATTTTTCACTCGATAAATACGTATGAACTTGTTTACCATTTTTTAATTTCTTCGCGAAGTTAGATCATTCTGATTCAATGTTGATAGTCATAGTAATCGGCAACAGTTTGACATCCTGGTGTTTACGGTTATTAGTTTAAGAGTGAAGGCATCTTAAAAGATGATGAATCCACCCTATCTAGTCCTTTAAATATTTCATGTCTACGCGACGAATTTAACCCAAACGCACCAAAACAATAAAAAGGATAGATGATTGAAGCAAAAGTGATAAAAGCGATGAAAGATACAGGAAAAGGAGATAGTCAAGAAGGAGACTCTAGAGGTGTAGACAAGAGAGGAAAGACGAGAACCGAGAGGAGCTGAACACCCTGGGGACCCGACAGCTCGTTACGGGAGACGTAGTGCAGCTCCCTCTTCCTCCATTCTCGCAACCCTGCTGCCTCTCTCCACAGCTGACACTCTCACCCCTTCTGCCATCCCACGACGCTGTCGAGCTTGCAGCGGTCTGAATAATGTCTGACATATACATATAGACGCTTATACGTATCAGCATTCAGTAACAAGTGGGCATTATACTTCTGTATTGCTCATAGGTATTGCTAGTGCTACCCAGTGCCTGGCACTGTTAAGGGGATGACCGAGGGGGCGACTTTCGCCGATTTTATACGCCAGCTAGTCACATCCCCACCCACATTTTTCTTACACCCTGCGACGCTTTTGTCAAGGACTGAACGGTACTTAAACTTTGTTTGACCTTGACTGCGAAAATGAGAATCTGAGGGAGAATATTTTTCAGAGAGCTACCTTTTTCCACCAGAAATGTCATCCTCCAGGACCTGGGGATGATTTATTTGAAGGGACCAAGGACTCTAATTGTTTCTGACGCTTTTTCAAAGGTTGTATTAAGTTTACTACAAAAGTTTCATTTTTGAAATTATCTAACTTTTCAGGATATCCTTATAATATAGAAAACGAAAAATGAAAATTGCGCATAAAAGAAATTGAAATTCGCATACAAAAGAAAAATGTTTGACTCATGAAGGTTGGCAAAATGTATAAATAAACTTCTTGACAATTTTAAATGGCGATGTTGTTTTCTTTTCACAGAAGGGACTTTGACACATGTTTTTCATTTTTGCAAAAAATATCATCTGCTGAACATATTTATTGATGTAGACTTTCAAGAAAATAAAAACAAATTTTCACCTCGCGCAACATTAGAAAGCTGCCTGATTAGTGTTCTTAAAAATCCAAAATAAATATTTTGAATTGCCTTAAATCAGTGAAAATCTGTTCTCGTTAAAGAGTTTACAAAAACTATTTTTTTGAAAACGTTCCAGCTCGTACTTAATTAACACTCTCCTGTGATAAAGAATTCACTTATTAATCTTCAATCTTGAATGAACTGTTCACTGTACAGTGTACATGTTCTACTCTACTTGTACACAAGCTGAATCTCCTCTGATGCAGAGTCCATATTCGAATTGATAGTTTGAGTTTACCAAGGGAGCATTGGAACGACTCCCCGAGGACTTTGGAAGTTAAAATGGCCGTTAAAGGACGCGAAATAGTTACCTGAGGGTAGCAAAGCCCTCGTTTGGAAGATATTATGACTATGGTAAGCTTTGGACTCGGTACCGACCCCATTTTCTTCTTAGTAGGCGGGTCAAAAGACCTGTTACATTCATCTTCTGAGGGCTAAATACGCTCCGAGGCAAACTCACTGGACGGTATTAGACCAAAATTCCATGCATTTTATACGATTCATGTTCATTCAGCCCCGCGAATCGTTGGTTATGGTACGTGTGTACTCTGGGACATCCCCTTTCCAGCGGCATCATTGCACTTGTGGACAGAGCCCAGCTGAGAACCTTGCTTCTCTCTCAGAAACACTTGGTGTACCTTTTTCGTGCCTTTCTCACTTCTCTCCATCCTACTTGTTTCTCTCTTGCACCTTCCGGTTTGAAATAGGAACTGGCGGTGGGATGTTTGCTCAGCGTAAGTGGCCTCTAGTGTCTGTCCTATCCAAGTCCTCGTCTGACCCCGAAAACGTCCACCGTACCAGGCAGTCAGGAATCATACCTACACCATATTTGAAAGCTTCCGGAGCTGCAAGTGCATTTTCAGAGACCACCAGAGATATGAAGGTGTAATGTTATCGTCCTGCTAGAAAAATACCTCGGACAAGCTAAAGAAATTCTCATGAATGGCATTCGCGGCATTTACGAGTGGAGTCGACCAACCCTTGCATTGGATGGATCAGTACACCTCCTTCGAGAGCCAGGATCACATTTTTCGTTCAGTTAACTCTCAAGGCGACATCGACATTCGCTCGAGAGTCCATGAGTTTATTTATTCTTCGACTCTCCTAATCCTGAACATTCCAACCAAAGAAAACTTCCAGATATCGAGCTCAGGAAATTTAAGATTGTATCAAAGAGTGAGAAAAAACAAGCAATGTTACAATATTCTGATCTTTCAGCGCCATTTAGTACGGATTAAATCTTGATTCTTTTTATTCTTTAGTTGATAACAAAATCCATATGATGAATATTATAAAAATTTTTCACCATGGATATATTGGTAATGAAAAATGGGTCCTTCTTTCATCAAAAAGAAAGATCCATCCGAGATATTGAGAGATATAGAAAATACGAAACCTCAATATTTTGGACCAGCCTATTAACCTACTGTATTTACAGTATGTTAATTGAATACCTGTCTCTCTAGGTGGAAATGTGAGAAGCCTTGAGTAGTTTCCAACCACTAAGCATAACTATTGCCGCAACAATTTGCATACCCAGTCAGCAAATGAGGGATTTAACGTCAATAATTATCTGTTAAATTGGTGGGTGCGGAATCTGAGATATAGATTATGGCGCGAAGGTAAGTGGTGTTCCACAATCCCGACTAATGAATCCTTTCATATCGAAATGCGCATCGAGAGCTTTACGCTCTCTCCTCTTCTTGCCCCTTTTGCTCAAGAAGGAGTACAACCCCGCAATTTCAAAATAGTCCTTGAATGGAACCTGAGATGTTCTATTATATGAATTCAGATGCTGCCGATTTGAGGGATCCTGATTTAAGTATCGTTTTTAGCAATTATCTACTTCAGGATTTTTCTTCATGTCGCCTTGAAAATTCATTATGTGTTTTACGAGTCTTGATCACAGCCCTTGAGGTTTTTTTATTTCCGAGATTAAAATTCGAGGCTTGATCGAAAGCTACGTACCTGGAAGATTTCTCCTTGGTTGGATCTTAGCGATCAGTTTTATTACTTTCTGCTATCACGTGCTCTTACCTTTCAGGAGGATCGAAAGCTCCATCCATCGTAAAATCATAATTCCCGACGACTCTTTCATTTTTAATGGCTCTAAAGAAGGGACCGTATTTTAAAGATGCTTTCAATCACGCAGCTCTTTCGTGAACACTAAAGAGTCCAGTCGCGTTATATCTATAAACTTCCAGACATATTGTATATAGTTCGAAGTCATAACCCTATGCAGCTTGATTCGAGAAAAAAGTATAGGATGAGAAAAAGAGGAAATGATGGGAGAAGAAAGTAGGAGTATAAGAAGGTGAAGAAGGAATAGGTGTTTGAAAAATTTGTTGGACAGGATTATGACACTACCCTATTGGGCCCTTTCTCGATCTCGGATTGGCACAAAGAGCGCCTAAGAAGGAAAGCGAGGTTTGGAATCCACGAAAGGATGCCTTCTCTCTCTAGGGCTAGTCCTCTCTTATTTATGCTACCACTAAACGTTATCACTTGCCCACTCGATTAACTGTTGTCCGAGTATCCTCTATAAACTGGTCACAATAACACAGTCAATACTTAGTCTGGCTGGCGGCACGCTACCGCGAATTTATTGTCCCGCTTGGGCGTGATAAATCGCAGCCTAATCTTCGACAGAACTTTCTAAACCAAGTAACGAGCTAAGCGGGGTATCGTTTGACCGCGAATTAGTCCACATGGACTGCCTGAAGCAGTGGGCAATACTTCTGCAACCTAGCGGAGACGGAAGCCTCAGATATGTTGTTGCATTGAGATAAGCTAAGCTTTCGCGTGATGGAGCAGCCCGTAAACTCAGCCGCGCCATGATGCCACCGAAATGGCTGCTAGATAATGTATACCTATACGTGATGTGCCACTCCAGTGTGTCCAACCCCTTTCTTCATCGCCTCTCTCCTTCCGCGCCGCCACCGTTCGAGTCACTACGGATCTTCGCTAGAAGTGCCTTTTTCCACTGAACATTATTCAAAAGTATTTTCTCCTCAACTCTTTGCAAAAGTAGGCTTTTTCTAATCAATTTGCCTACTGGAACTCGAACGCAAATTGTTAAATTAATTTCAATTGATTGTGGGTGCTCCAGAACAACAGGTTTTATTTATTCTTAATATCCTTTAGCCTTTGGATTAACAGGCAAGTTTCTGCGAAATGATCAGCTTTGGAGGGTGGTACGTTTAAAATTTAAGTAGTATGTTAGCGACCTATTTAATTACACACTCGCGTTCACAATCCATTTTTCTCTTCAGACCCAAAGAAGAGAAAACCCGATTAAAAACATTATTACTCAGCTGCTAATTCTCTGGCATCTCATAATGTGGTAGAACATCTTGCTGTACTGGAAGCGACATGGATGCTGTGTCAAAGCCGGACACCATTACAGGCTCGGCTACGATTTTCCTTTCTCTCTTTCCATCTTTCCATGTTACCTCATCTCAAAAGCTTTTCATCTTTTTCATACGAGCTTTTTATCATGGCATCGAGTCAGCTCATACAGCAAGAGAAAAGGTAAAATCCGGAGGGTTGTAAGTGAGGAGTGCATACAGGTGCGTGCAACTCTCTCCTCATTTTCACCCTCTCTTTATCCACGTTTCTCTTCCTTTGCACTCACAATCAGTGCGACACGCATGTCTCTGCGATGCATCACGATGAATAGGTCTGGTAATTGCGCGTTTAATATTTCAAAGCTTTTGCCGTCTAAGCATGAAAAAAGTCTGCGATTTAGCCCTATGAGCCAAGGAAATCTCTCTTCTTTCTTCCTCTCTATTTTCCTTCGCTCGATCTCTCTCCTTTTTGTCTCTTTTTTCTCTTTTTCTCTCTCATTTTCATTCTTTCACTTTGCTTACAGCAGACTCGCCTTTGGTAAAAGTACTAAAATGGCAACTTACTTCTCCCTCTTTTCCCTGCACTTTCTCCCCTTTAAACTTCTAGTCTCTTTATCTAAATTTTTTTCTCGGCTCCGTCATATTTTGATGTCCAAAATAATCCTTAAAGAAAATTTGTACAGAAAATTCCTAATAATGTCGTTCCTAGATTTTGTAAAACTGTATTATTTAGATGGAGTTGTTTCTTCAAAGAATCGTTAGTCGCTGTGATTACCGGGCGTTTCAATAATCCGAGTGTTATCTTCATGTATGTGTGTGTTTAAAAAACTTTGGTAAGAGGAGAAATGTTGATACTTATTTAATTATTAATTCGGAGATATAAATATGTAATATTAGCCATAATATTACCGCGCAGATATGGCTATCAAGTGATTCTAATGGGCCTTTCTTAAAATTTATTATTATATGCGTGATTTGTGGGCGTGACCAATGAGTGTCGATTAAGCGGCTTTCTAGGAATTTTTTTTCTAGTACGCGTGAGTAGTAGGTTTTTTTGGTGGGTATATGTATTAGGGACGTTACTCGTGAGCGTGGTTTGGTGGGTATCAGTATATTAATATCATCCTTTGTGTATTTAAGAAACGTGATTAGAGGAAAATAAATAGAATGATGAAGTACCATGTTCATTTAAAAAAAAAAAGATTTTTTCCAGGATAAATATGTCAAGTAATAGTAGGAATAGGAGATTTCGTTTTAGCGTAGATCGTTTTATATAATTTCATATCCTTCTTTTTCCGTCGTCTCCAAAATACGTTTAATTTCTAATAATTGTTATCTCTTGACGTAACAAAAGCCCGGACCTTTGAGATGCAGTGGAAACAAAATTCCTTTTTTTTCCTTGAACGATCAGATCACCATTGAAAAGAAACTGCTTTCAAGCAGAAGCTGCATCTCCCTGAGAGATAAAGAACAAAGCGAGCTCTAATGCGCTGGTTCTGACAAAGCGCCATTTCGGTCCATCTTCGTCTACTCTTCGGACCGTCCAGTCGATCGGTGTTACAAAGGCCACGATCTCAATCACAAATTGACAATAAAAAATGTCCAATTAACCTCTGGCAGTCTCGGAGGAATTCATCGAAATCGACGGCGATCTCGACGATTCTACCACCGTGAATCTTTTCACCGTAAGGGAAGGCGAACTCGCGTGAAGTTGGAAGCAATCGAGAAGGTTTAATCCCACTCGATTGCGTTCCTTCCTGGCAACTCGACCCACCCATATACTTTTTCTGTTTCCTCACATTTTCCCACTACCTCCTTCCATATACCGTTTCCCTGACTCTCGAGTCGAGCCACTTTTCCCTTTTTTGGTGGAGATTCTTCTTTTGTTCCTCAACAGCTTCGTCTTCTTTCATAAGGACTTTTTCACGTAGAATTTCAAATATCAGATCAGTCGCCTCGCACCCTTGGGACGAAACATCGAAAACAATCTTTGATGCGATTCGAAAGATTTTTGAGTCTCTATTACTTAAAAGCTCTTATGAGTTTTATATACCTTGATTCTTTAGCAAAACTACTGATGATATAGTTTTAAATAGTTAACTGCAGTCTTCAATTTCATTTATTAACCAATTTCAGCGAAATAATACTTGAACATTCCGGAAAACATGAAACCTTATACCAAAAGTCCAATCATGGCCATTTTATTCCAATTCTCG
The DNA here is from genome assembly GCA_032362435.1 of Melikaiella ostensackeni. Taxonomy (NCBI): domain Eukaryota; kingdom Metazoa; phylum Arthropoda; class Insecta; order Hymenoptera; family Cynipidae; genus Melikaiella; species Melikaiella ostensackeni. The sequence goes on from JAUMHM010000085.1 coordinate 50,806,294, forward strand.
AACTACGGAAGGAATGTGTCACATTCTTTCACGTTATTCATTATTGTTTTAAAAAAGTAACAAATTATGTGCATACTGTTAAAGCAAATCGCCTGCTGAAATATTTACTGAGATTTATATCTTTATTAGCATTAGCATATTAACCTTACTGTACGGTATTTAATTTGTTGGGAACTATTTCTGGGAATGTCTTTGGATTTTGAAGTGAATAGTTAAATTTCTACCTATTTTCTAATTAACAGGATAGAGCGAATGAGTTGGCAAGTTTACGTTCCTTCAAGTTTAATGACTGCCATCCGGGTGTAAGTCAGTGTGCACATGCTCGTTACTACCATTCTCCAAGGTAGGTCGGATGCTGACGGTTTCACCTGATATAATTCCATCATGTACAAAGTCGTAAAGGGTTAAGATGTATATTTAAGCCCTTAATAAAGGCAAAACATTGCAACTACCAAGCAATCGCAACTACTCCACTTGCTTATTTCACGAGATAACACATTTGCCGAAATGCTTACTGGAAATTCTCGTAATATCTAATTTATATGTACAATGACATAAATGTATCATTCTTTCCTTCAGTCATTTTTTTAACATCTCAAGAAAAGTATTACGAATGTCAGTATCTACAATAACAATATTGCATAAAATTTAATTAGATGCCTCTAATACAATGCAAAGTTGTAAAATTTTATAGGATACTTGAAGAAGAATATTTGTAACATTGAAGTACTTGAACATTCGCCTCTCAGACTTCATTTTCAAATTGTTAAAGGCTCCGTTTCGTAACCTACTAAGAAGCTGGAAAGAATAAAATCCTATTCGAATGCCTTAAGCAATATTTAAATGCAATAAACTTTCTTCTTACGTAAAGAATATTCCATTTTCAATCGGGAAGGTCATTGAGAGCAAGTTTAAGGATCATTAATCAAATAATTATGAATTTGAACGAACATACCCCACATGCCGGTTCGTAACCCCCGAAAGTCCTCTTTGAGCCAGTTCGTAACTCAATGATGAACCGGTTCGTAACCGGCTTATCAATGCAAGTGAATTCGGGATTATAGGCTATATTCAATTAATTTCACAATTTTCAAGCTTTCGTTTGAAGGAGTTGATTTTTTGAGACTTGTCAAAGTTGACACTAACTGGCGTCAACAGCAAATTACGCCAAGTGCGTCAATTCTTATACTAACCTCACGATCGATTCGAGGACTGTCAATTTCTAAATGACGCATTCATTCTTTGTTTTTGATCAAAGGTAAAAGTTAATATATATATTTGAAGAATATAAATTAAAGTAAAGATCTGCCTCAGCGTTTTAACGATATGTGTCATATTATTATTTTTATAAGAGTTTTTGCCAGAGGAGTTACAGATGCGTCAATGCTGATATTTCGGTGCCCGTTCGTAACCGACTCAGGAATTATTGTATTTCGACATGGAAAGCCACTTACTCAAATGATTGCACTTGAAACAAGACGAGCGTTATCACTGTCCACTGGATTGCCACTTTTTTACTCAAAAGATGCCGAGCTTTCAAGTTTCGTGGAGTCATTTCAGTGATGGTCTTATAGTCAGCTGGTCTGAAAGTACATTGTGCCAAGGTGGAAGGCAGAGCGCGACGTTTTTACTTTTCTTCAAATTGATAAACGCGAAATAATGCCTACCATCTCATATCAGTTTTGTACATTTTCATTTTTACTTTGAAAAAAATTCACATCCGCCAACAATTTCTATTGTATTATACAAAAAATCAATTTACACGCTTGCTAGGTTACGAACTGGTCGGGAGTTAAGAACCGGGGCCTTTACCTTACAATATTTTGATTTGACAAAAGTGAAAGCAAAAGCTAAACCATCATATAGAAAAAAGGCGATTACTGACTTTACTTATGCTTTTCTGCAGAGCCTATAGAATTTTAAGTACACTGGAACCTCTGTATAAAGTCCGTCAGCTTGAGCAGTTCCTAGAATTTCGGTCGTGGATGAGGGGGTCCAAGGCGTAAAGAGAGAGGCGCTGTGAGCACAGCGGAGTTTGGCAGTTCCATAGCCATAAAGCCGACAGGTCGAACACTCGTATAAATATTTCGAATTTATGTTTAAATATACGCGGAAAATTCTCTTTTTATTAATAAGGCTTCATTATTAAAAAAGTCCATCATTTATGATAACAAAAATCTACATTTGTACAAAATACAGTCAATTAATATTCTCTATTCCTACTGGAAATGGTTCATACGGCCCTGGCTGTTTACGTCATAGAAATTCTTCGAAGGGCGACCTGGCCATCGTAGGCCATGCCCGAGACCGTCTCTGAATCGAGGTTCCAGTGTATTTTGGGCTTAGTAGGAGATTAATAGTTCCAAAAACCATTCAAATTGAACCTATTTTTAAGGAGACACAAAATTATTTCTTTAGCTTCAAATGATTTCTATTGAGTTGACGAATGTTCATACCTTTTGAAGTTTTTACTTCTACAAACAAAATGACTTTTTTATCCTGGACTCATAAACATCCGTCACAGATATTTTATTTAGAAATTACAGACATGTTCTTTCAAATTTACTTTTTGAAAAGAATTGAAAAGACTTCAAGAGAATTTAAAAGAATTCCAAAGAATTAAGTAATTCGTATAATGATATAAAAATAATATGAAGAATTGAAAGTATTCAAAAAACTTCAAAAGAATTGGGCCTTACAAATTGGAACTTTGATTTTGGGCCTTACGGTTTGGCACTTAGTGTTTTAAGAATTCGAAGAGAGTTCAAGAGAATTCAAAAGAATTCAAAAAAATTTAAGTGAATAAAAATAATTCCTAACAATATTTTAAATAATTCATATACAAATAATGTAAAGAATTCAAAGTATTCAAAAAACTTCAAAAGAATCGGGCCATACATATAGGGCCTTAGGTTTTTGTTCCATAGGAATTTGTTTATTTTAAATGGTTGAAATGGCAGATTATTGAATTTTCAATTTTGAAACATAAAATTATTCAATGTTGTGTTTTTTCCAATTTGAAATACGTAAAGTTCTTTATTCAAAATACGTCTGTGTAGGCTCACCAAAAATAACCACACCGAATTTCGGTGAACCTAGACACAATCTTATAAAAAAATGGCAATGGATGCTTTGCCGATGCCGGTAAAAAAGTTTTTTGCCAGTTGGTTTTGGAAACATAAC
>JAUMHM010000085.1:50814324-50839543 GCA_032362435.1 Melikaiella ostensackeni
TTACAAGGTGTTCTTTAGAATCATTAAATATCTACATGCGTGATGAATTTAACATTCAAAGGCAAAGTTCAACACAAAAAGGACCCCGCACAAAATGCATGAAAAAAGTCTTTCTGTCAGAATTGGTGGAAGGTCAATAATTAATAGAAAAAAAGCGACTGACGTGTTTTTTTCTCCTTTTTACCTAAGAACCCACTTTTGAATTAATAAATAGTATACTGGAATCTTTTTCGATCAACCTAGGTAATAAATATTTTGGATGTATGTAAATATTGTAGAAACTAATTACCTTGATGTATTTTTTTTCATTCATTTACTCAATCTTAGTTGTATCACCTGAGGTTGACAAAAAAAGATTCTTGTACACAATTTATTAATTTGAATGTGGTTTCCCGAATGAAAAATGAAAGAAAAACATGACCGTCACTTTTTTCCAAGATTTGAATTATGTTATAGGCTTTTTAAAAATTGATAGTGTATATATACTACAAATAGTTTCTAAAATATTGTTTGCAATAGCAAAAAACTATTTCTAATAAACTGAAAAGTATTCCTTCAAATTTTTATATTTTTAGAAAAATTTTAAGTGCTGAATGTCGAATACAGAATTTCATCACTCCACACTGCTTTCTGCATGTGTTAGTCTTCAATGGTATACGCTACGCGTCACATAGCTTCCTCCTCTCCATAGAAGGACTGATCTAGACTGTGGTAGCAGTGCGGTGACGTGATCCGATAATGCTGACGAACGAGCTCAGAAAGTTTTTTCATCACCTGACTCCGTAGAGCACTAGATAGCGCACCAGGCATCGGGCTTCTCGCGGGCAGCCAAAGGTTCGATTCCCCATGGCGGAGAACTTTTAGTGATATACGAAAGTTCTTTTCTTCCGTTCCCGAATAGCGTACCGCACCATAATTTAAATTTGTATTATATATTATTCATTGAAGAATTTTTTCGATTAAACAGGAATTAGTTGATATTGAACATATAAGAAACCAATACTGGATCCAATAATACTCGTGGATAACTACCTGTTCGAACAAGTATCAATATCTGATTAGCTTAGGCATACCGTTTTGATTAATACGATGAGACGATTACGTTACACTGATGAATAATTAAATCCAGATTATGTTAAATCCCCAAACTGATATAGATAGGAATTACGTAAAAGGTAGTGTTTGTTCCTGAACGTTCGGCACGTGTCTTGCTTACCTAATGGCGGATTCGGCATCTGCTTCTGATACGTCGGAAATTGTCAAATCGCGATTGCAATTTCCCAAAGTTTCAAACCCAGCAGACTGCTGCAATTGTCCTCTCGAATATAATTGTTCTCGTATTATTATAACTTCCCTGCTCTTTAGTCCTCAGTTTCAAAACCATCTCAGCTTCAATTATTTATATAGCCTTTCTATATTTATAACTTTCTAAACTTCTACCCATTATGATTTTCCTAAAATGAAATTAATTATGGTGCTTTCACTAGGAATATTGAATCCCGAGCTGTTTATTTTTTGGAGAAAGGTTCCTTTTCCATTTGGAATCAGGAGTGCCTTATTAAACGTTTGAATATTCGTAAGGAATGAACAGCCCTAATGCTCTGACTTGTGTTTGAATTTTTGTCAACCAAAATGAAAATACCAGTCGTGGGATAAGAAAAACTCAGGCTCTCGTGGAATGGCCATTACCGGAGTATCCTGAAGCAGCAGAGCACCTAACATACAGGCAGTTAAAACACGTGTTCGTTCGCCAGCATGATGACGGTAATAATTTCTCGGCGTAGAAATAAATTTTCCAATAATAATTCTCTTTCTCCATCCTCCTCCTTCTTCCTGACTCTACTTCCACTTGGTCCGCCGTATGTAGCTAACGTAGCTAACGTACCTAACTGGCCACGATTTATCATGCCCACATTCACGCTTCGTTCTCTGAATGCTTTTCTCTTCGTTTCCTCCTTGGCTTTTCCTGCGTTCCGTTTCATCTCGCGAGCGAATTAAACTGGGTTATAAAAATGTAAAACTATTCGGAAACGGAGCGTATTAAATGGTGGGAGGCTCAAAAGACAGACTTCGGAACTCAAAAGGTATTAGGTATTGGTTTCCGACTTCGGCTAGGTGGTGGCCTCGCCTCGCTCTGCGTTCCTCTGAGGGTGAGGAATGGCAAATGTGATTGAAAGATTCAAAGAGAGGTGTATCGATTGTGTGGGAGAAGAAAGGAGGTGGAACGATGCTGAGTGAAAGGCGAGGTTTTCAGCCTGTATCGGATAAGGTTATGCTTTACTTATGCACGAGCAGATACAGACTCTTCCGGAAAGTACCGAACGGAGAAGAGGATGCTGGCACTTTGGTGCTTTCGGTCTTGGAACTTTCGATTCGCTGTCCTTACAGGGAAACCAATTGAACTAGAGAACTTGTAGAGCCTATTCCAATACGTGTCGACTTCATTTTCACTTAGTCAGACCGATGCCGAACGGGGAAACAGACACGTTAGAAAGTAAACCATTCAATTTTCATGGAAAATAACCTTACGATTTGTTCACCTATTACCAGTTTGATCCAACTCTGACAACTATTTTTTTATTGCATTCCACTATCTTTGCTTTAGAAAGATTATTAATGAGGGGTGGCATTCCAAAAGAATATATTCAACATTTTTTTGAATATAGGATTATTGGTTCAAAAAATTAGATGAATTCTACTACATATTGTGGCAAAATGGTTTTTCTATAATATCATTTCTCAATTTTATTTGTGATCACAAACATTTCCGTAGTTTTTTCGAGCTTTTGTAACATTTTGAAATTGTTTACATTTCTTTGTAACTTGAAAGCTACAAATATATTTTGCTTTCGATTTTTTCAATTAATCATAAGGATTTGAATTACCATCTGTAGTTGAGGAAACATGCGCGCCTCAAGCAAAAATAACGAATTTCCCCTCTATTTTCTCTGAACTGGATGATATTTTCCAATCAAACTTATAATGTATCAAATCAACAACCCAAGAGCTAGAAAAATCAAAATTTTCTTCCTTTCCTAATTTGAAAATTGGTTTTTTAATCACCGTCCAAAGTTGAGAAAACTTGCATTTCAAGGAAGAAGAAACTTCTCCATTTTCTTGAAACCTAATGCCTTTTTCCGACCCAACTTTTCACGCTTCAATTCAGCACTGATGTATCGCGAAAGTGAATATCTAATTTCTGCCAGAATTGGAAATTCGACTTTTGAGACCGTTTTTCGTCTCTCCTTTTGGAAACCCACCCTTCAGGAGTTACTAAAGTACTGTGCATTTTCCCCCTTAATCTTCAGTGGACCATTTTTTAGTAAAAAAATTTTTCTTAAGAAAAGGATCTCGTGGAGTCGTTCTTGTGTTTTTTAAATAATTATTCAGCTATCTTTAAGAATTTCTGTTTGAGACAACAGGACTTTCTACTGATAAAAAAAACATTATAAATGCTCGTGTTTGAATTTATCGATTTTAATTTTTCCAATTGAGTACATTTTTCAAAATGTTTTTTTATCAGTACATAGACCTTGATTCGTTATTCTTGTCAGTTTTTCTAGGGTATTTTTGACAGTAAATCACTGAGGTTTTTACAGTATTTTTCTAAGCACGCTAGAAAGAAATAATTTTAAAACACAATAATTATTATTTTAAGAACTTTTTTTCTTTTTGTTTTCATTTCCTTAGACTTTTGATCTTTCTAATGTACTTTTATTATCAGAAAGCTTTTAAGTATTCAAAACATTTTTTGTTCGAAACAGTGGACTGAATTGTAAATTTTAATTAAATTAAAATAATTATTTGACATAATTTATTATATATCTACTGCAGTTTGCATTATCTACAGTATGAAGGTCTCTCATACATAAAGATGTATAATAATTTGGAGATTGTCCAAATTTATCGTATTTTTTTAGAGTCCTAATGTGCTATACTTTCCAGCGTAGTATTATTCACCTTTTTTGCAATTTACTTTGAGAGTAAAATGTTTTTGTTTGACAACTATAGAATTTATTTATCTTGTGGGTTTTGTTTCATCATCAAAAACAATCTCATTGAAAGCGTCTTGTTTTGAATGTTTTAAATTTAAGTTTATGATGATTTTCGGAGAATAAATCGAAATTTTGTGGAAAAAGGTGCAAAAATAAGGTTTAGAATTCTCGATTTGATGTATTTTAGGGGAAAAATTAGAAAAGTATAAAATCATAGAAAGAGAAATATTTTTATCAAAGTAACTAATAGTAGTACTAATGTAAACGTAATAAAAATCTTTCTTTTTACCAACTATTTGCGGTCCTTCCTTTGAGAAAGGCTATTCGTTCTTTCTGCAATTAAGTTCCGAATGTATTTTTCTGATATCCCTTTAAATTATTTCCGGATACTTACTGACCGCTTTCAAATTTCGGACACATAAATTTCAGCATTTTTCAATTGAAAGAGCAACCAATAGAATATTTCTAAATTGAAAGTTTTTTTATCTATAAAATTAAAACAATCCGAATTCTGTTCGTTTTTTATATAAAGCAAATGACTTCTTTTTCTAGCCATTTTTTTCCTAATTATTAACTCATCTTGATATACTTCAAATTCAGAATAAAAAAATGCGAAGAAAAAAATAGTGTTAATTCTTTGTCTATGATATTTAATTTTTCATAAAATGAACTCACATTCCTATGCTCCTTTTCCAGTTGAATGATTTTTCCTTTCTCTGAAAGAAATACATATAAGAATCTTCTCCCTTTAAGCAAGTTCCTGGAATTGAAAAATTCCAAAAATAGTATAATCTACTCTTCATTTAACCTCTTACTTCTTTCCCATTTATTTTCCTCTATATTCTGACGTTACAGCTAGAGCTCATTCGCCTTGGACCCTTTCTGCAGGCAAACCTAAAAAGCAAAAAAGAGTGTAAAGGATAGCAAGTTCATTTGTTTCGGGGTGAACTTTGAGATAGACCCGAACGGAGGAAGCAGCATTACGTATTCATTTGTGATTTCCGGCGGCGTAAGAGGCTGGCGCGGACTGGAGGTAAAGGTCAGGAATGCTCGAAATAAGGTTTCGATTTCAAGTACTAATTGGGCACCGTTGTATTTCCCTCGAGAACAGTCGGTAGGAACCAGAAAGTACGTACCATTTCCAGAAATTTTTGCTTCCTTCTAGGAACAGCAAGTGGATTAAGAAGAGAAGGGGTATCTTAAAAAAGAAAGAAAGGGAGGAAGAGTTAAATTTCTAAGCGATGTGCAATAGGAGGAAGAAGCAGTGTGCAAAGGTTGAGGGGAACGAATGCAAGGTAATAGAAAGGGCATGTAATAACCGATGAAAATATAACTTTTCTCACATTCGTGTAGAGGAAGTAGGAATGAAGAAGAGACGGAAGGGGATGGAAAGAAAGAACCCTCACGTGCATACGAAATTTTTCTAGACACTATTTTCCTGCATAAACGGGTGCCGGGAAGTGGATTAAAAAGAGAAGCACCTCCATAATATGCCGAATGTTCTGTTACGACAAATTACATCATTTTCTTCAAGTGCTAGTAACTTTACATTTTTTCTGTTTTCTCGTAATTACAAAAGGGTACAGAAAACCCACTTTTATCTTCAAGAACTTCTTTAAGTTTTTATTTTCTTAAATTTTCCTGATCAGTTTTCCAGTGGTATAGTGATTTTGCTCTGAAAAGCAGATGCTCGATCAGGATTCGCTTCTGCTTATGGATTTTAAGTGCTGTGTACCATCCTTGGTTGAGGGGCTGATGCAACCTTCCTAGACAAGAGATGAGCGGTCCATGACGTCAGCATACAAGCAGCCCGGTCGAGAGTAAAGAGACTAAACAGAAATTTATATATTGCGTCCAAACTGCTGGATATGATTGAAAATGTCCCACATAATGTACAGGAAGATGCATTGATGTGCCGCAGGATAGGTGATGAGAAGAAAAATGAGATTCCATCACACAAAGCAAGGAGATAAATAAAGTTCAACCATCCTTTGACGCGCGATTCGTGAAATATATGGAACATTCCGGATTTCATAAAGCATGCCAAATACATCCCGAGGAAGCAAAATTTCCGTTTCAGAAATATTAAGGATGATGAACTATTTGATCTTGGCGAAATACGATTTGCGGCTTTAAAGACAATCTCACAATGATTTGATTTTGGTATATGAAATGGTGAGTCTCTGAAATGGTTAGAGCTGGATTTGCAGTCACAGGATTTCATTTCAGGTGATTACACAATAGGAAACAGTTATCCCTAAAATACCGCAATCTCATTGTCTGTCGAGTCCTCTTCAGAGTACCTGACTCAGTATTCCAGTTGACCTCGACAGAAACCACCCTCATCCTCTGTTGTCGGCTGCAGAAGCTGTAACGCGTTTTGTCTGTGGGAAACCGCAATTAACCATCTGGGGGTCCTCTAGAGCTTGGACGACAAAGACATTTGGTGTGAAATGTCAGGTGGACTTGTGTGGCTATCGTGTAGGAACCGAATTTCACGATATGGATCTCCCTTTTGCCTCATCTCCGAAATATGTGCTTGGGAGTATCCCATATAAGAATATAAGACATACATTTACTAAATATTTAAAAAAAAAAAACAGAACTATTTTTCGAGATCACAATTTTCAAATTAAACTTAAAATTCGTGTCCTTGGGTGTACTCTTGAGATTTAGAGTGAATAATAAACTTTCACATATCTGAAATAAAATTTTAGTTACCTGACGCAAAAAATTGTTTTGAACAAATAAAGATGCCGATGGGTTCACTTTGCGAGGGTACTTGGTAAAACTGCTTGGTTAAAGATTTCCGCACGTGCAAATATTTTTTCCGGATTTTGACGCGTGGTTCTCGACTTTTGAGCAAGCCAAGTCAGTCGGGAGATTGAGTTTTATTATATCAGAGGAGTAAGCTGGATGATAAAGGAAGGAATTCCTTCTTTATGTCGGTCCTGTTTTATGGCTAGCTGTATGACATCTTATATCGCGTACTTACAGCCACCCCCACCGAACATAAATGCGGTTGGTGACCGCTTTTACGTCCACGTGACAGTTTTTTTTCTCTGACTTTACGCAATATCAGATCTGATTTATAAGTTGATACAGAACCTAGCATATAATGACTGTGACTGCACGCTAGTATAACAATAAAAGAAGCGATTCTACGTCATCGTAGTTTACATGTGGGGCTCTTAGCAATTAACCTCCAGGTTATTTATAAACCTCTTTTTGCTTTTGCTACCATCAATAGGGCTTTTCTAGAAATAGAGTTTAAGAAAAAGTCGGTCATTCATCATAAGGGATAGCTAGACATTTTATAAGATAATTGATAGGATTGTTACCTCAAAGGGTCGTTGAACAAAAGCACCATTGTCAGGCAGTCAGAATGCGCCGATATCTGTTGGTGGAAACCCCTATCCGGATGCATAGTATCGACGTCGGTGTTGATCGAAGTGTAATAGAGATAACTCGAACTGTGGCTACTCGAGCGCAGTATGCACTTGCACGGACAGAGATTAGCAAAGGACGTTGCGTGACCTCAAAAAGGATTATGCTCCAATGTAGTTTCAGTAACAAGGTACCTGGATCACGTTAACTATTGCCTATAAATTTCATCTCCAATCAACGTATTCTCTCCTGGCGCATTTGTTCGGTTAAACAAAACCACATGCTGCAATAGAATTTCGCGAGGGTACTGGCCACTTTGCATCAAGAACTTTATCACGCTGCTAGCAATAAAGCAGCTCATTTTACTGCCACATGAAGGTTGTTCTAAATCTCGATATTATTACTTCAAATAGCATAAAAGACAACATTGTGAAAACCTTTTTCTAATACCAAAATCTTTTTCGATCAGTAGTTTTTAAAATATTGTTTTAAATTGTAAATTTTAAATGCGAAGAACGTCTTTAATATTTCAAGCTCTAGTCTAAGATAGAGTTGAAAATATCATAACTTGTTATAGCGTGTCATAAGATGTTATAATCTGTTCTGTAGGTAAATGAAAGAGGAATTTCGGAGTGAGACGAGGCACACCGTTTTGGCAATCTAAGTTGGTATATTTAGTCAGTCAGGTCTGAGAAGGTACCCGGGTACGAACTCTGATAGCTGGCTGGGTCAACATGCGCGTATTTGCCATAGCTTCCTTGCAAGGCTTCGCAACTCACTTGCAAGCGGGGATCGCCCGTGCACAATCTGGCGCAAGATATTGCTCGAAAATGCGCCACTCCACTTTCACCGCCCCAACAGTAATTGATGTTTACCTCGCATGCTCCCTAATATTCATCTGAACCTCTATGCTTTCGGAGAGGAAAGCAAGAGATAACAATCTAATCAATAATTTCGCAGAGAAGTTTCAAGAGGTTTTGTACTTTTCTCCTTGTTTCAAGGCGTGTTGCTGAAGAGTGAACAGATTATGTCTTTGTAAGATTCCCGCGACGCAGTAACTCAGGCTCGAGTTTGGAGACGCGAAACTTTAAGATTTTAAACAGTTGTCAGGACCACCCCGTTGGGCTTTAGGGTTGATAGACGCTTCCTGTTACAATCCAAGTAGAGTGGGTAAAAGGCTGATGTCGAGAAGACAGGGAAGAGAAAGAGAAAAGGAGAAGAAAATAAAATAAAGATGAAGATGAGGGGAGATGAAGTAAAGAACAATTCTGATAGACGCTGACGTGAAATTGAATTACAATAAGCGAAGTAAAGTTGGTTGATCCACGCATTGTGCCCCCTACTATTCCTCCACCATACTTGCTGGTCGGCCTCCTTGATACTGAATAAGAACTTTCCGAGTACCTGCCGAGGTTATTCTTACGCCTTTGTTTCCTAATGCGTTGAATTAATTGCTACGTTTTTGACATCCATTCCTAGTCGGGTCCCGACACTCGACGTCGGATCTGAAGATAAAGGCAAAGTTACCAGTGCAGACGTATATGGCTCGAGGAATATTATACCTTGGATCTATCCTTCCACTTCGCTTTCTTCTGCAAGTCGATATACTTATTACACTCTTCTCTATTTCAAACAATTCATAACTTATCTTGTTTCTTAAAATTCAAGTAAATTTTTATTCAATCCAAAGAAAAATATGGCGAGATGTAAGTCCTTATGTAAATGGTCGATAGAAAGTGATATCAAGTCAACTAGGAGTGAGAAATGTTTTGATTGAGACCGATGTGACGCGTTAGTCAGCGAAATAAATGCAGATCGAAGGATTAGCATTGCAGAAGCGTTTAAGTCATTTGCATATTATCGTATTTGACTTCATCTCGGAACTTGATGTTTTGGAAACTGTGGGGAGGGTACGGAATGGAAGATCTATGTACATTAATTAGTCCAGGTAAGACATTCCAACAGAGCGTAAAGAATCGATCTTAGCTAAGGGAGACTCCAGGCTTCTTGATCAAAGTTCAGTTTTGTGTGACGTATCCAACTTTCATTTAAAAAAATATATTTTTTGGAATGTTCATAGCTCGAACGGCAAAGTTCAAAACTGTGAGGCGAAGCACACCGACATCACGGCAGATTGCAGAGTAATCGTTCCACTGGTACTTGCCCTGCAACTGGAACTTCATCCACAAGTTTCAGCGCAAGGAAAGCGCTGAGGCGGCCAGCTATTGTTCTTATGCATTCGATTCATCCGTTCTACCCTTCCAATGTTACGGGTAGCTAAGAAACTATAGAAGATACGTTGCTCTTGTTAAACCCATCCACGTTTCACTGGAACAAGGAAGTCAGTTAACTTAGTCCTAGGTCAAAGATAGATTCACTGGGTTAGCTCCTACTGAAGTGAATTTTAGACATAGAAAATATTAGGTATATTTCGGTACATTTTGCTGGTAGTAAAATTATCTCAATATCGATAGGCTACCAAACTAGACGTCGAGTCAAAATAAAACTTCTAAGGATAGATGTTTATTAGGACAAATTCAGTTGATCAATAGGTCACGAGAAGATGAACGTAGAAGACGAATAGTATTCTGAATTATGCTGTAGAACAACATGGAGAATGGCTCTAAGTGACCAGGCAGGTTATCATATTCGAGTAGAGCTACCAAGCGCCTTTGTGCTGATCACATTGCGCGAACTGCCACTACCAACGACGCTGTGAAGCTGATACCTGGAGAAACGCGATGCGACGTTCCAGAGCGAGGAGCTTCTTCTCCATGCTGATGGAGGAAAGTTTGTTGTTTCGAAATCTCGTTAGCGAGACCGGCGTGGTGAAACGTGGAAAACTCTGACTACTAACTCTGCGAGTCTTTTTGGCGCGTCTTTAGTGACAGCCGGCGACGACGTGCGAAGTTGTTAACGACAATTGGTGCCTGTTGACGGAGAGTGCTCTCCGCAGTTATTCACCAAAAACCAGAGAAAGCTTGCTCATTTCAGAATAGGGTACAAATTTGAAAACAAATCTGTAGAAGAGATATTTTCGTCCATGATTTTTAACATTCTAAAGAAGAAGATTTCAAAAATTAATAAATTGACGATTACCAAGACAGAAAGGATATTTGAGCCGTGAGTTGCATCGTAGACGCAAAACCAGGAATTCTCATTTGGGATTTCTAAAACCCATCCTGAAAGAGCAAGCAAACGTATTATTTGAATACAACTCAACAGATGGCGTCTCGGTAGAGTGACGTTTACATAATCTTGGCATTACTTACCTTCCCTCTCGAGGTTCCTCAAGGGGGTTGCTTCAGCTTGGTGAGATGGAAGGGGACGCTTCAAGGATACTCTGGAGGTACAGTGGTGGGGAAGTGACAACAAAAGCCTAGCACGGATTAGGATCCATCACTGAAGCGGCTGCTGTGCAGCCTGGAAACCGGAAACTGGCACGGGAAGTACGAAGAGGAACAGGCGCTGACTCCGGAGGGAGAGGGATAGATGAGAAGACAAAGGGAAATGGAGATTATTTAATGTCATATTAATATGATCTATTCTACTCAATCCGCATCATATTTGGACAACTGTTTCAGATTTCTGACGACAGTTTACAGATAAAATATTTTAGCAGATAACATTATTCAAATATTAGAGACTATGATTTCTATGAAAGGATGAAATTGGATGTTCTGCTAAGTCTCTTTTGAATTTATCCACATTGACTATGATAATAATAGAAGATGATGTGGTCAAGTCCAGTACACGAAGGCATTATTCCAGGAATGTAGTATGTGCGATATATTAGTAGCCTTTGATATCTCGCCCGCTAACGTAAAGCGTTTGGGGTTAAATTAGTCCATCACTTTCGCTCTCGCAAAGTTGATGGAAGGGATCTGGAGAGAGAAGGCTGTTAGAGGATGGGTCGTCAATTGCTTGTGCGACACAGGAGATGAACTGGGAGGGAGACAGAGTGTGAGATAGGGTGTTGCGGGAGAGAGATAGACAATCAGTTGAAGAGGGATATAGTACAGAAGATGGAGGGATAGAGGGTGCATATTAGGAGACAAAGGAAATAGAGAGAGAGGAAAAGCAAGGTCAAAAAAGAGGAGTAAAACTAGGGAGAATTCCTTTCTGAAGGAAAAATAAACTCTCAAATGCGATTTTGCTTCTTCAATCTGGGAAACAAATTCAATCCTCGTTGCCATCCTACCTTCGTAAAACGGAGGTTTGTTGCCTACATGTAATGCACTTGGAGTGAATTAGTGCAGTGATTCTCGTTGCCAACGTTGCATTGAGTAACATGGTTTCGCTAATACGGTCCTGGGCCTGGTTTTCGCGCCCAGGTGCTAACTCGAGCTAAATGAGATGAATGTCGGTTCGCTAATGGTTGCTACAAATTACCGCTAGAGCTGGTTAGTTTGTTTAGAGAGAGCTTCAGTTGAGATTATCATAAGATCTCTTTTCCTCTGATGTATTTGCGTTTTTGCAATCATCATTAACAGTCAGGAATCGAGTCGTTGCTGCTAATAAGAACAAATGATTACATTTTTATATATTTTTCAATTTTCTTATTTCTGGATTAGTACATTTTCGAATGCATCAAGATTCTACTACCATCTTACTAGTATTTCGAAGACTAAACATTTAGTATGCAAGATTGAAAATCGATATATCAGTTGGTTAATTGCATTCGAAATAGTGAAGTCGATCCATCGGAGAGTATGAATCAGTTTCTCAACTGTTGCGCTGACAATGAATTAGATCGTGGAATCTCGACAGCTTACTTAACCTCCTTTGATTGTAAAGCCCTCCAGGAATGCTAAGACTACTCGCACAATCCACCTTTCTCTTGTTCCTTCATTCGACCTTTCCGGTAAGTTTCAGTGTTGATCTACTCGCTAAAATGCCAACACAATATAGCACGCGTCTCAAACAAGTTGGAAACTCAGGGTGGCCGCTGCGAATCAAAGGTGCCTTTTAGGGCTAAGGAAACTGAGCGGATTAGCAAAGGGTGGGCTGGAATGAAGCTCATCAAGGTAATGCAGCTGGGATTATCCTGCGACTGAACAGGATCTTGACGCGAGTAGAGCACCGTGAATAGTGGGAAGATACGGCTTTCCAGCCCTTTATGAATCGATCGTTTGATCGCAACTCCTCAGAGACTCTCTAGGATTGACATGCGTTGTCCACCAGGATGGTCCATTAGTGCGGAATAGTGACTCCTGACCATCTGCATGTCTAATAACATAACTATCTCTTGAGATTCAACGATAATTCAATCACTTCCTGGAATAAATGATATACAGAGTATCAGAGGATTTGGATTGTTAATCTGACAAACGATTAATCAGAATCTGCGTAGGGAATATGAAGATCTTATTCTAATACTTGAAATTAATGTATTGCAAAGTCGCAAAATTTGATTTAAAAAATCTCCATTTATTCCGGAACTTCAAATCGAGCAATTTGGAATGATAAGAGTAGCATCACATATCAAAATTGTGTTCTAAGTATGGGATTGGCAAAGATTTAGTACAGAATTTTGAATAACTCAGAAGTTATTAACTTTTCATTTAACCAATTCGTTGGGGTTTGTAAAATATTTTCCCAAGGTTATTTTTAATCCTGAGAGCTTTGATCCGAGTGATTTCACTTTAGTAAATTTCAAGATATCACGGTATATTGGCTGATCCGAATATATCTTTTGTGCGTAGCTTCGTCGTCAATTGAGCACGTGGATAAATACGCACATTTCGCGGATTGATAGACTACAGCACACTTTGGCAAACTTCTCCACTTTCGTGACGCAATTTACTTCAAACCCAAATAGAAAATGAAGCACAGGGGGTCCTTATCTCCCGGGACTGATTGTGTTCAATCCACGAAGCTGAATGTAATTGTCAGATGGATAAATGGTGTATCACGTGCCACAACAATGCTCCCAAATTAATCCGAAATCAAATTGATCATTTTAATCGAGGAAGCACTTTGTCTCGAATTTAGAACCAAGGGTAAAAGTGTCAAGGAGGTTCTTCTAATCTGCTGAACAATTATTACTGTAAATTAACATCATGTAATGACATTCATTTACTAAACTTAATAATACTTCATAACTGAAACTAAATTTCTTTCTAACAGATTGCTAACAGGTTTATGGTATTTTTTGTTTCAGGTAAGTGTCTGAGGAAAAAGATATTATTTTTGGTTCTTTTCCGCGGTGTGGGTGAGTTTCCGTTCATAAAAGAAAATTTTAATTAAACGAGCGCAATCTACTTTGTTATCTTGCTACCTCGCTACCCCTGGTTTCCTTTCGAGAGACAGCCCTTAATTATAGCATTTTTCTCGATACGTCACGTAGATTACGTCTCGCAATCGAAGCAGTCAGAAGATTGACCTTAAAAGCTGGAACCAGGGAAGAAAATGAAGAATAATCGAATTTCATTCGAACTGGGTGAATCACGAGTTTCTGACGTTTTCACTGACGCAGGAAAAGTTTGACTTCTGCGGTGGGGGTTGATACGATCTGCCAAATGTCACTCGGCCACACTACTCTATATTTGAATTCGAGGCTGACATGACTGGCAATTTCCGCCGGAACTTTCGATATTTTTTTCTATCGACCTGCACTGATATTCGCACCGAAATTAATGTTCTTACGAGTTTTGTCGGAAGTTTGCGATATCGACAAAAACTCAGAGACGAAGATCCCTGATACCAAGAGCAATCTTCAGGCCTCCAAGTGGCAGACAAGTTCGCGATTGATGATATCTACATTTTAATTCTCTTTCTTGTTTCTTTACTTATCTGTCTTGTGAAATCATTATTTTCATTTAAAAAAAACAAACGAAAATACAAAATGAAAATAAAAACACTGTAAGAGGATAATATTTATAATCTACTCTTAGGCCGGTAGAAACATCCTAAATCCATCGCGTCCTATTTAAGTTTCTCTAGAGAATGTAGGAAAATACCATCTTTTACTCTCGTGGTGTCAGGTTTATGCGAGCTGAATTTTGCCAGGGCTTTAGGCGAGCGGCGGCAATATCAGAAGCGGTAACTCCCTGGCGTCGTCAGCGTGTTGGTACTAGTTGCTACACGAGAATATCCATTTCAGGACATTTAAACCAGCCGACTGCCACAATCCGAGGTGATGTACACAGCTCTTCTAAGATTACTAGGCAGTTTCATTATGCTTACGAAAAGGTTCGCGAGGACGCTTCAATGCCCGGCCACTCTTTCTCTTTGTGTTCTCGGAGACGTTTTCAAGAAGCGAAAAGAAGGTTAGATTCCAAGTCTCTGTCCGGGCCGAGCGAAACCTAGAAAGGATTTCCTACTTCCTCAAACGGTCCGTCTCAATGCATATTTCATTTCAAATCAAAATCTTCTCTTCTAAATGAGATTCGACTATTACTTTACTTATATTAAAAAATATTATTTGCCTTTGTGAACAGTTTTATTATTCGTGCAAGAATTATTTCTTTTTCATCAAAGATGTTTCCGTAATACAGAATTTGCATGGATTTTTTATCTTTATTTTTCAAGTTTATTATCTAAACATTTTATGAGAGCGCTTATTTGTTAATTTGAAGTAAGAAAGTTATAGCTTATTTAAAATACAAAGCGCATCAAAAAAGGAAGAATTCGCAAATAGTTTATTATATTTTTTAATTAGGTGACATTAAACTATAATATTTCATGTTAATACGGCTTCAATTTTGTATTTTCTGATGTCATGAATAGAAATTTCCACTCAAGCTTCCGAAACACATGGAAAACTATTTAAGGTTTCGAGTGGTTAAGGATTTTTTGAATCCGCTTAGGAATAACTTTCTTCCATCGTGCACTTCAAATGTTTGATATTTTGAATCTCAATAAATAGATATGAAAAAAACTTAATGTGACACGAAATTTTTCCAAAAAGCTGAATAAACGATAACTGGCAAAGACTGCTCATATAACTGACGTCACATAAATCATAAAAGCTTCCACTCCCGAAAGTTTTTTTCACTTTTTAAAATTGAATTAAAAAATCTTTAAACCTAACATTTACTTATTTCTTATGAAAAGAAAGCCAGTTTAACGTCCTCTGCACGATTCAATAATTACTTTCCGTATTCATGACACATGCAAATTCTTTATTATTTGAAAACGCATTTTCATCTCTTTGAAAGAAATTAATAAAAGGTTTTCCACTATGGTAAACTGAAGTAATGGGAACTCGAAGTAAAACTCTTCGCTTTTGATCTTTACCAAACTCAATCACATGAGAGTTCTTTGCGTAGAAGGAAGTTTCAAGCTCGATTGCACTACAGTTCTCAAGTATAATCCCCTAACCTAGAGGAATCGTAAATCCACATATGATCATCTTTTTTTGAGACTGAATCTTGACTTCATTCTAGAGAATCCTCGATGTTTCGTTTGTACATCATTACAGAACATCCTCCGTCCATCTATACGTTACATCCTCAGGAAATGCTATAAAGATTTCCTAGATACTGAACCCCTTATACTATACAGTATACACTCTACCCGGATTAAATGAAAATACTAATTCCTTCTCTTAATCTTGCTTCCACCCACTTCATGTGACACTGTTCTGTGTTTACTCCATCATAAAATGTCCATCTATCACCATTAAGGAGAATTTTGAGTAATCATTTCATCTAGTTATCTAATTAATTATTTTAACGCACTGATGATTTCTTTTCTATTATTTCGGAAAGGCGAAATATGAGCTTTTGAAGAAAATTTTGACTCAAGGAAGAACAAGAAGAGGGAGAGATTTACAATATTTAAAGTAGTCTTTTAAAGTAAGCAGAACTTCGGTAATGGAAAAAGTGACAAAGTCATTCATGGTAGGACTCTTTTGAGCACCAGTGAAGAAAGAACTCAGTTGAAGTCACATCCTTTCAATTTCACATTAATCGGATGGTAGTCTCCGCTCGTTTCTCGCGTCGCTTTGTCCTTAAAAATGTCTTCCTGGTGTGAAGGAACTTTTGTCCGTGTTTATCGTACTTGTGTACTGTGATCGAGAATGACCTAGTTCATGTCATTCTTTACAACTTGCGTTTTGTCATCTCTAATTGTAAAAAAATTCACAGAATCAACACGGATATTGCTCTGATGCTGCCTTTTTCTTTCATTGTTTGAGACCATTTCCAGCTGCTCAATAGATTGTTTAATTTATAAAGAAAATCCCATACCGTTTATGAATTTCTACTTCTCTGAATAAAAGAGAGAAGAAAATAGTTTCTGAAAAAATGTGCAAATATTTCCTGGAATATTATTAACAGATTAATTGCAAGGTAATCAGTGGACAATGAGGTGAATTTGAGGGTGGATCGGAGGTTAAGGTTGAGAATCACTGAGGTTGTAGGTGCCTCTCGAGCACCCTATTAATTACGAAGCAACGGCTCGCGTGATTCGAGCTATTTGCCCATCTACCCCCCGCCGTCTTACCACACCCTCCAGAAGCACATTTTCCTCCGAACTCAGCCTTCAAACAAACCAAAAGCAACAAATCCAAAGTGAACCGAACTACCTACGTACGTACTTGCCTTCGCTCGAATATGTCGGCGTTCGCACTTATAATATTTTACAAAAGTTTTCAGCTATCCATTCCACTCTCCTACAACTACTCGTACGAATGGAGAGGGTTGGGGTGAAATTCGGCAGGAAGGTAGAAGGGAGATAGACATTGAAGAAGGAAAGGGGTAGTTGGTGGTATGTTCGAGTCTGCGTGGTTACAAATATGTCACCTAAAAATCGTCTACCGAAAACCTACCAAAACTATCACCCTTATCAGGATAACGGAAAACTGGATCGCGACAGCAAAGAGTTTTAAGACCCAGCGAGCAATTGGGCTTCCGACCTCTTCCTTCTTTCACTTTGTCTCCCCAACCACTGCAACCCTTCCCATTCAAAAACTCAGGTCGACTATTTTGGCCGTTTCGCGAAAACAGGTTGCTCTGTCCTCGCGGAAGAAACACCACGGGAAATAAAAATGTTCTTCTAGTCACATTTTACCAGGGAAAGTATATCATTTAGAAACTCCATTCTAACCATACTCGTATTATTAAGAAAGATAATTTGTGTTTTGGTATTAATATTTTTATTCAAAAAAATTCAGAGTTGAACGAAAAATAATATCATTTCATTTTGGAAGTGAAAAGTTTTAATCTAAATCTGCAGAACATGATTCCCAACTTCAACTGTTTCAAACTTCGCCCTTCTGAAACGAGTGTTTAAATTTAATTAAAATTTAATTTTTTCGCTATCCACCCAATTAGCCGGTTCTCAACAAACTAAAATCTCTGATTTGTATAGCGATTTTCATATTCTTTAAGTTTTAGAAAAGAATTTTGCTTCGCAAACACTTTCCATCACACGATTTGCCTGAGACTCGCGTCGATAACGTAAAATGATTTCGCACTAAAAGCTCCCTTCCATTTGGATTTCAATGGCTGCCTGCGCTTGAAAGAAATTGCGGAGGTTTGTGGTCGCTTCACTTGCACCTGGTATAGCAAAAAAAATCGCAACCGAGAATTGCAGAAAATCTTCACGACAAATCGTTGAGCACCGTCTACAAGCAAGGGGAATACCTACAAAATTTATGACAACTCTCGTATCAGCGTTCTCGCGTGGAATAGATTTTGCCGGAATCAATGGCAAGTGCTCGAGGGCGTAATCCTCTTTCTGCTCGTGCTGTTGGTCCACGATACGATCGTCGTTTCAGTATCTTTGTAGTTCGATGAGGTTATGGATCGTCGAGTTTGATCTTTTCGTACGACAGTATTTACTTGGACTATTCTTGATAGCGCCACGTGTTTGTGATGACAATGTACCTCTTCCAATGGAAACTACCCTTTCCAAGTAAAAATATTCCTACCACAATTAATGCGATCCTGCAGATTAAATTCCCTTCAAAATATCAAGATCTGATACACCTTCTATACTTATTGCTTATTGTGAAGGGTTGTTATATCCAAAGTTGAAATGTTTCGTAGATGTATTTCTCTACCATCTAGAAAGACGGAAACACAATTTCCGTTCGAAATTCCCGATTGAACATTGGAGGAAGTTGGTCGATGCCAGGTGTTCTCTAATTATTTGCTTTGCACACGAGTTCTAAAGTTCTTAGTTTTGATCGGAAACGTAGTTCTATCCATCGTGGGGATTCTCAATAATTTGGATTCCCTGTGCTGAGATTAATGTCATAAAGTTATTCTATCAAAATGAGATAGTTTAAAATCAACTGTAACTTCTTTAAGCAGAATGTAGTCATTTCAATTCCGAAAATACACTTGTGAAATTTTTAATTTATTGTTGAAGTGGATAATAGATGAGAACCGCTACTTGGTCTGGAAACGATGGTGTTGGCAGTGAGTTCACGCAAACAGAAAATACGCTGTTATGGGAGAAGCCAGACTTTAGCAGACAAACAGGCCATCCTTCTCCCGGCCAGCAACCCCTGAATCGTAGGATCGTCGAACATCGCCACACCCCTTATCCCCATAGAATGTGAGATTCAAAGACCACCGGAAATCTGACTTCTCGTTAAACCAGTTCCATCAGTCACCTATTTTGTATTTCTTTTCCGAAGAATTTCGGTCATTTGTATTAATCGTTAGTTATCTTGTATATGGTATACCCTTCTTTTATCAACAGATTTTGTGTATAGTGCAACAATAGTTAAAGTATTAACGAAAGTAAAAGAGCATACAATTAATGATATGTCTCCTACAAAGCAGTTAGAATAACATGTTCATAATGCAAGTGGCAACTAGTTCGAATACGTTTATCCGTCATGAGGCATAAGGAAACACGCGCCAATGCAGTTTTCCCGCCAAGTTCATTCAGCGTCTTACTCTGGATAGTAGCCAAATGGTGAATACGCCAGCAGTTCTCGCCTCACGCCTCAGGAACCGCCAGCATCCTCAAGCTGGCGCTGTTGCTATTAGCACTGGTTCTCTTGCTATACAAGCAACATGCTCTAATAAGACCAGGTTGCGGCCCTATTCCACCATATTTCCCGACCAATTGTGCACAACACTACCGAGAATAAATGCGACAGCGAAATCGGCCAGAGTTATTGGCCACATTACTCACAATGAATTCTCTCCCCGTCCCTATTCCTTGTCGACGAGGACGACATTAGCGTCAGCAGGAAAGATGCTTTTTTCCTCAAAACCGGAAACCAATTCCAAAGTCACTCTTTCCCTCTTTGGCGTGCTTTTTTATTGGCAAAAGCTATAAAGTGCATGAAAATATACACCTATTCCAATGGAGTGAGGGATCTTCCGTTATTAGAAGAAGAAAAACACATGGAATTATTAATATAATGTTCCAAAATACTTACATTTCCTAATGATGGACTATTGGATTATCATCTGAGTGGAAAGCAAGTAGCAAATTTGATAAGAAGTAATCGAAGCAGGGATTGATAACAAAAACTTTTGGCACTTCTAGACAAAATCGATCACCAAGCAGAACTAGCATTGCACTTGACCTAGAATTTGCAGCAAATTGTTTCTCAATTCCTTTTTTTTCTCTTCCTGAACTAAGAGACAGACTATAAAAGCTTCAGCCGCACAGTATCTTTTCCGGGGTGTAACTGAATAACCTGATTAGCATTCTCAGTCGACACAGAAATCGATTTGAGATCATGACTAACTGGGAATGAGATGTAGTCCTTAGAGTCGTTTCGAGTGCTAGTGACTATCATCGTGAGGGCGTGCGTACGGTCGGCCATAGTATTGGCCCTGGGCCAACACACTCTGCGACTCAATGAAATCTTTCTGGGTTAGGTTAGCCCCTTCCTTTCACGTTAAACGTAGGGTACGTTCACACCGGATTGCATGCAAGTGGAGGCTGGCCTCCAGCCAAATGGTTGAGGATCAAGGGAGTAGTAACGGTCAGTATCGGTCGGCCCGAATACGACTGTACCTTTTCGACAGCCTGTGATTCGCAGTCAGCGAACCGAGTCCTGATAACACGCGAAGCTCCGGATGCATTCTCTGACCTTAGAACCTGCTACCGACATTCCTGCATAGGCTTTCAGGATGGATGGGCAACAACTGAGGTTCATTCACATCTTTCATGTGGGATTTGTTTGTTTCGCTAATTAAGTTCTTTAAGTGGTGCAGTTCGCCTAATTGTCATCCTTTAATTTATATCTTTGTAAACATCTACTTCAAGGAAGTTAACTATTTTCAGGTTTAGATCCTTTCAATATTGAAACTTCTAGACTGCGATGATCCCAGTTTTGTATGGAGACTTATTCTGATGGCTCTAACTTGAAAATAATTCAGTGCTTTCAATTTATAGGCTAATAAATATTAATGGACATATTCAACTTTAATATATAATGATCCTATCTAGAATAAAATCAGGTTAATTATACTCATGTTAATTTTGGCTAATGCTCAGGACAGTAATGCAAACTAGGTAGGTTAGCATCTAGTTACATATACAGACCAAATTAGGCAATTAGCTACTGGACAAGTTGTTTCGTGCAGGATTATTCAAGGATAGAATAAAATAAATAAATAAAAAATGAAATAAATGAATATATAATGTTAGACATTTATGTAATAATAATAAGGATGAATGAGTGATAAATAAACTATAAAATGATCACTAATTTAAGTTACATAACAAAAAAAAACATTTTCAGATCTAATGCAAGTAAACTATTTGCACTAATTGTGATGAAAAAACTACTCAATATATGATCGATCATCTAAAGCAAATCTGGACGTAAATAGCAGAGCTTCCCTCAATTGATTTTCTAGCCTGCTAGAATAATGATTGAAGATAAAAGCCTATAAAAGTAATAATTATTTGCATCTCAGAAGGGATATAGTTCAATTGATTTGAGTTAAGTCCACCATTTTTAAACCTAATTTAAGCTTAATATAAGTTTTGTTTTTAAATAGAAGAATTTCAAATGGCTGATCTAATTAGCGCCCTACATTTCTGAAAAATTCAATTCAGTAATTCATAAAATTTTGATATTATTTGACATAATTCAGTATAATATCCTGGAGCTCACCAAATTTCATTAGAAGTCGATAGATTTCCATAGAATTGTCGAGAATTCACCGTAATTTGTTCCAATTTATTCAGTTGTCCATTTGAATAAATAGTTCGAAAAATGTATCCTTATTGCAAATTACAAAATTTACTAAAGTATTGAATTTTTCCATACATTTTCTTTTTGTTATATACCTATGCCTTAATTTTAAATTTTCGACATTTCGAGTAATCTAATCAGCAGTGATCTACTTCTGCGAAGATCCCGCCTAGAATTGAACAAAACTCATGCTGAAGATCGCAATGATCATCAATCAGAGCTTGGAATCAGTACCCTGCATAATCGAAGTCACGCAAACCAGAAGTTACTTAACTCTCGTTATCTGATTGGTGCGCTTGATCACCGGGAATGTAGGGTTCTTAAATCCTCACAGTTCCTTAGTTTTTTCTCCAGAAGTGCAGTGTGCAGTGTACAGTCTATAGGAAAGCTGCCGCTGACGTAGAGCTTTGGTGTAACAAGTAGCCACCGAAAATCTGTCTGGGGACTCTCCTTAACCGTATCTCGGTACCCCTTAGCCCCCTCTTTTCGTTTCCGTCTTCTCTCTATCTCTCTTTCCCCCCTTATGTGGTTCTCTCTTCTCACCCTTGCGTCTCTCTCTATCTCGACTTCTCTTATTCCACCGTCAAGCGAGCGTGGCGCAGGCAGTCAGGCAGTCAGGTAGCTCGGCTGGCATTAAGTATTCCCGTTGGGTCGGCGCGGCGCGTCGGTCGATGCTGGGGCTGGATCGCCTGTCGCGATGTAACCCCCGCGCTCGAGCGCGCTACGCGCCTGCGCCCTTCGGAAGGGGTAGCAAAAGCGATAGTAGGGACGCGGCGAACCTCCCCTCCTCTATATTCGTGGGGCACCCCACCAGCGCACATCACCACCTCCCCTCGCTACGGCTCCACTGCCCGGGACTCCACGGTCGCCCCATTCCGTTCTCGGCGCCACAGCGTGTAGCATTACTCCGAACGCAGAGGCAAGACGGCACCTACCTGTCAGTCCACACACCGCTGCCGACAGTAGCGTAACCACAAAGTAGCTCGCTGGTACCATCCGCGTTGTCCCCCACCGGACTCCTCCCCTGGTTTTATCGGTTGAGTCGTGCACCAAACCGGTATCGTGTCGTGCAATCGCGAGAGTTAGCAAGTTTCTGGGATACCAGTTCTTGTCCCTTGTGTGATCTGGACCTTCCAGCGTGCTGTCGGGTGTTTAGGTGCGAGTGCAAGTCGGATATTTGGTGAAGTAACCAGGGATCTGTGATTCTTGTCTGGAGCCAACAGGTACCTCTGATACGCGTGACCGGGAGCCAATCGCCGCGTGCTTGCTCCCAGCTGAACCAAAAACCAAGAGGATTAGCGTACTTGGTACTGGATCGGTACTAAGAGAGGAGGATTTCGTTTCTAGTCACCCCAAAGTGTACAAGACGGCAGTCACCACGTACATCACACCACTTATCACCTCTGAGAAGGTACTAAAGATCTCCTTACATGTTCTCCGTTCATTGATGTTTAAAGTTCGTTGATATTTGCATCCCCCTTGCCTTAGATTGGCTCTGATATACGCCAACGCAATGTGACCGAGATAATGCGGATCGAATGTTACGTGAGTGCTTTGCGATTCCCGGATATCTGTGCTCCATTTCTAGAGAATTAGGATCTTGAGTTCATTGTGATTGTCAATGAAGGAGCTTTTGTTAAAATCACGTGCTGAATCACGTGTTAAGAATGAGAGGAAGGTGCAGAGATCTTGTGAAGAGAGCTAGTTGAAGTTAAATAGTTGAACCTCAATGTAACGTTACAGCTGAAACTTAAACTAATACTTCAAATGTGAAGTTGAACCTAGTATAATCTTTAATCATTACCAACACTTAAATTTAGATTTCGATTGAAAATCACTTGTAAATAATGAGATGATATTGTAGAATTTTTGTGAAATAAGTCCGATTTAGAATTGAAGCTCTATCTAAAGTTGAAGTTGAACCCGAAATTGAACCTGAATTTAAACCACAATTTTCACTCGCACTTGAACCTAAAAGTATTAAGTTATTGGCTAACCGAAAATTTAAAATTTATTTCATCCTAACAAATGACAATAATCTTCTTCATTGTGTGATAACAAGTGAAGCTCTAATTACCAAAGGATATCCTTTCATTTTTCCAAGTGCGGACTTAGATAATACAAGCTCGAAAATTCTTTATGTGTGCTCTAGAAATGTCGAGATGGAAATTTTTTGTCTTGTGGAAAAAAATAAACTATTCTCGCTATGAAGTTTTTCTAGCAAATATCAATATTTCAGACGTACAGAATTAAGCGGAAATATATTTCCACATGTTTTTCGTGACTTGCATAAGTTTCCGTAATTTTTATTTACATATTAAATATTAGAGGCAATGATTTTTTTTCTCATTACATCACGATACCGATAAAAAAGCTGCGTTTAATAAGACCAAAATAAAGCTTCTTTGTCCATTTTTTAAGAAAGTATTGCAAAAGTTGTGCGAATTTCAATGCTTCTAAATTCTGGTGATATATTTTTAACAATCTGACAAAAAAACATTATCTTGAGCTTATTTGACAAACAATGTTGATCATTTTCAACCTGTTTTGAGAAAAATATTCTTGTGTATATTATCAAATTCAGAAAAACATGGCGGAGAACAGGTGGGCACCTGTTATGCTATAGTCAACATCAACTACATAGCTGCAGTTTTTTATGAGTTTTGTTCAACCCTTAGTACGCTCAGCTGAATACGTTCTCGTTGAAAGCAACAAATGAAACAAGTTTTTTTTTCTTCGTAAACTTAAATAATTTTAACCATTATAAAGAGAACTTGAAAATGAAATAAACTACCCTTTCTATCCAGAAAAAAAATTTGCAAAAATGATAACTGTTCTTGAACAGTTCTTTCAGTAAATTATTTATTGAGAAAATAATTAAATAAATAATTCGTTATAAATCATATTTAAAAATACACTTTTGTGCATTTTTTTTATAAATATGTACAATTTTCTTGTCCTCGAGTTCAGCCTTAAAACACTCTGATAAACATCTGAAGTTTGAAAAATAGCTGACTTAATCTTTTACGAGTATGAGTACAAGGAAACTTGTTTTACAAACGGATTATTACTTATTCATTCTAGTTTTCACGCAAGGGCTGCTTTGTCACCAGTTGCATCACATTAGAGATATATTGACTAGCGATAAAGAATTTTCATATTCAAGACTTCTAATTATCAGAAAAGATCCTGAAAATCTGCACATGTGCGAATGATAAATAGTATAATAAATAGTGTTGTTTCAATCGTCTCTGTATTTTGTCGTGAAGTTATTAAAACAGGCAAAAATATGACATTGTGTAACAATTTTATTTTATTCACATCCGCATTCGTAACAATTATATTCGTGTAATTATTATGTACTGAAAAGCTACATTTGCCTTTTGAATCAACAAACAAGCATACAAGTGTTTGAAAATACATAAATAATATTAATTACTTGACTTGTATTTGCAAATATATATAAATGAATGCACGTATAAATTCGTAAATACAACATTACTTTGACTGCATTCAACATCTATATTGAAAATCTAATTATTCTTTTTTATTCAACGTGTACATATGTGTAAATCGGAAGAACTTTATTATATGTGCGAGTAGTTGTTATCCTACATTTTAAAATTAATTTTAAATTTTACATATTTTTCTTCGGGAAGGTAACTTCAAGTTGTGAAAATAGTCTCGTAAAGGGGTTGAAGATGCTCATTAG
>JAUMHM010000085.1:50851895-50873231 GCA_032362435.1 Melikaiella ostensackeni
TAATAAGTTCACCCCCCCCCCCCTTTAAAGGATTCCTGCGCACGGGCCTGACACAGGCACACAAAAGAAGTGTCATGCACTGTGAACTAGACCACCGTACCTATATCTTTCTGGGATCGCTGGATCTGAATCTGAAATCCGTTTCACCCCATCATTTTTCGTTCTTCATTGATCGTCCCTAGCCTCAGAAAACAGCTAAAGTCAATTTGGGAAATAAAACCTTGAGAAAAAAGTGTGTCTTCATAATTTGGGGGTCGCTGAATCCAAATCCAGTGTCAGTTTAACCGCATCAGATCATCGTTTGCTTCTAACCTTACAAAATATCTCGAAAACTCTGAAATAACCCATTTTGGTGTTAAATCTCAAGCCGTGGTAAATAAAACCTTTGAAAAAAGGTGCTCTCCTTTTTTTGAGGTCGCTGAATCCGAATCAAGTGTTTGTTATAATCCACCAGGTAACCGTTCGTCCCTAACCTCAAAAAATAGCTTAGAAACACTGAAGTAACCAATTTTGATGCTGAAGGTTAAGACGTGGTGAATAAAATTTAAAAAAAAAGGTGCTCTCGTGTATATGCGGTCGCCGAAACTCAACTCGATATCTCTCCTCTACCTTAATTTTTACCTTTCATTCCGATAGCTACTGTCATTTGTTTTTGAACAAATGTCATATGAATACAGGAAAATATGGTGATCATCGTGTTGATTGTGGTTGGATTTCACTAGGTCAGCTACTGGTCAAACCATTTCAATAAAATCCTGCTACTTGGATAGCAGCTGAAGACGATGACAACTGCCCCGACAGGGGATGTGCAGAATGATTAGCTCTTCCGGTTCTTGAAGTAACGAAGCCATCGGAGGTGCGCTACCCTGCAGGGGGACGTTAGGATGTAAGGATAAAGTCGTAGTGTGTCGAACTTTTGAATATTCTTGCGATATTTATAGTAAATACCAGGTTCCGAGCGATCTCAAACTTATTTCTGAAAATATTTTAAAAATTTGTAAAGAATGATTTAGTCTCGATGTTATGGATCAAAGTGAGAAATGGGTTCCACACAAAATATGTTTTAGTTGCCATACAATGTTGAGTCGTTGCGTTGGGATATTAGTCGAGCTAGTAAAATCCTGAAATTCACGAAATCTACTTTGTGGCAAAAACCACTAACGGAAAATGATTGCTGTTCGAGACTGATGATGGGAGCAATTATGATGGCACGATCAGAAGTTCGTTCTCGATCAACGATAGCCTAGAAGATGAAATAACACGTTCAATCTGTTCAACAGAGAATCTGGAGATTACCGATGGTTCCGGTGTGGAAAAAATAAGCTTTCGTGATGACAATCTCGTCCCATACAATGAAAGTAAGAGAGCACCCAAAATTTTTACGCAAGAAAAATTGAATGATCTTGCAAGAGACTTAGGATTACCCAAGAACGGTGCAGAATACCTTGCATCAGTACAAAAAAGTAAAAATTTGTTTTCAGAATGCATGAATACGAAGTATCATAGAGATAGAAAAAAGAATTTAGGAAAGTACTTTTCAGAAACAAAGGAACCTTCATTGGTATATTATCATGACATCAATAGATTGATGAATGAGTTGATGCCAGGTATTTATGGGGCCGGTGAGTGGAGGCTATTTGTCGATTCGTGTGAAGTAAGTATGAAAGTAGTATTGCTTCATAATACTAATGTGCTCCCATACCAATATCACATTCAACTCAGCTGAAAGAGCAATACAGTAATATTGAACTAGTTTTAAAAAAAAATATCCAGAACATTATTGGCAAGTTTTTGGAGATATCAAAATTTTGAAACCAGATTCGGATTCAGCGACCGATCGATTTTCAGCTGTTTCTTGAGGTTAGGGACGAACTGAGACCTAATGGGGTAAAACGGAACCCAGATTCGAATTCAGCGGCCCCAAAAACATATTATAGGTATTGTGGTCTAGTTCACCGCACATAACACTTTTCTTGTGTGTCTGTGTATTCGATTGAAATATTTTATGTGCACCGCATTAGCCACGTCTCTTACTTCTATGCTTAATCACAGGAGTTAACGCATTTTTAAAACGCATTGCCCGAGTGACACGAGACATTTTAGCAGCCGTCGAATTTTTAAATTTAGAATGGAGTAGTTTTGAATTACTAATTTTAAACCCTTTTTATTGCTGAGGCCTCAAATTCGAATTTATTATGGTTTTTAAAACTTGCATCTGAAAATGTTAGTTTTTCAGTCTTTTTATTTTTAATTGTTCAATTTAACTAAAATGTTTCAAATATAAATGTTGAATTTTCAAAACCTGTTTCCAAAATTGTTAAAATGTGACGGCATTCAATTTGAAAATGTTTAATTTTCTGCTGGCTTACAATTTCAAATTCAAGAACATCAAGGGCCTCTGATTAAATATTTCACCATTTTAAATATTTCACTTTAAGACCAATTTAAATTGTTGAATTTCACATGTTTCATAATTTTATTTATAATGTTCCGAATTTAGAAGAGTTCCAGTTTGACTGCTTAAATCTCAGCTTTGTTTTACAGTTTAATTCTGGCAATTTGAAATTGAAAAATTGTCTGTTTCAAAAGCTTGAATTTTTGTATTTCAATGTCGGGGAAAATCTTTGTGAACCTGAAAATAATCGTGATTTTCCTGGCGTTTTAGTAGCCACCCTAGATATATACAAAATTGGGATAATTCCAAACTTTATCAAACAATTTCAAATTAGTGGTATTCACAATTAAACAAAATTTAATTACATTGTACTTGAAAACGAAATAAATAATCTTAAAGTGAACAAGTGCAAGTCTCGAATTTCGCCAAGAAACATTTTTACTCCATTTTATTTCCATTATCATGAAGAAATTAATTTAAAAAATTAAGTAATGAGCGCTATTTATTTCATAAAAAAGTATTTATATTTGACTGCGCAATCTATATGATATTTTAAAAGAATATTTAAATAATTGTGGGCTAAATTCAATTGATAAGGATATTCCAGGAATTTAATAAATAAATTTCAGTGAACTACAGAAAAAAAGAAATTAAAACAGGAATTTCAAGGTGCAGAAAGGTATTGACGGCTTAAAAGTCCAGCAATATTTTTGGGACACGAATAAAAAGCAGTCAGCACCATATGCGATAATGCAGATCAAACGGAGCGTAAAAATAAAAGTCTGAGCAGCATGTATGCTTAGAGTTGATGCTTTCATCTTTGCGTTAAAAGCAGTCAAGAGCGTTTGTTGTCATTCGATTGAAGCTGAGCTCATCATTCTAAAATTTTCAAAAAGATTACCTACTGGAGAGAATGCTAGAATGTAGTATTACAAAATATGTTGAAAAATATAACGCTCTAAAATCTCATCTCTGTAATATTTTCCAAATCTCTTTCTTCTTAATGGTACAAGCTCTATAAAAGTTCAAAATCCCTGAAGAAATTGCAAAGCAGAACTTCAGGCATAAATTTTCTTCTAGAATTACTAAAAATATAACTACCAGTGATGTGCATGCGTCGAATTGAATCGATTATAATCCGATTTGACTCAGCTGAGAATCAAATCGAACAATACCCAACTCGACTCAGCGCGTAAGTCGTGAGTTGAACTTTCGTCACCGACTCAAGCTGTTATCGAATCGAAGTAAGCCGATTTGACTCAGAGCGTGACTCATGAGTTGAATTTTGGAAATTGACTCAAGCTGTGATTGAATTGAAAAAATCGGATTCGACTCAGCCCGTGAGCCATGAGTCGAATTTTCGACACCGATTTAAGTTTAAATTGAGTCGAATTTTTTGAAACCGACTCCAGTTGAGATTGAGTAGAGTTTTATTTATATTTCGATATTAAATCGCTTTGCTGGGTGTGATGCACTTAAATATTATATTTTTCAAATTGGTTTTTTAACAGCTGCTGAAATAATTAAACGCATCTGTATAACATAATCAAATTTAATTAATAATGTTGAAGGCCAATTAATTATTTTATGAAGTCTCCATTTTTCAAATTTGTTATAAAAGACATTATTAATTCAAATTTCAATTTTCTCAGAAATAAAGTATTTAAACCACATTTTTCATTTACCAATCTCAAGAGCAGACAGTAATATTATCTGTTATTGGGATTGGTGAATAAAGAATGTGGTTTAATTATTTTTGTTTATATATATATATATATAACATTTTTGAAGATATTTATTGTTGTATATCATGTAATAACCCCATTTAACAAACAAAAGTTTTATGTAATTTTGATAAAAATGGCTCAGTTTGTTCTGTGAAACATTCTCTATAATTATGTACTCTATAAATTTTGATCGAAGTAATTTGTCTAGAATTGTTTATTGAGTTTGGATAAAAATTAAGATATGTCATAAAGAGTTTTGAAAAAACACCAAATATTGAGTTACTGTTGTTAGAAAAATAACTGTGGCTATAAACAATTTTTTCTGAAATATAAAATGCTGCCTCCTTTAAAATGCACTGGAATTCTGAAATTCATTTCAATTATATTTTTTCTGCTTTTCTCTTTTCTTTAGAAGCCGGTACCCTGAACTTTGATGGAGATTGGTGCGACTAAACAGATTTCGATATTTTTCTGTACCACGCCCCAACAGCCTTAAGGATGTAAACTGTCTAATCTGAAAAATAAACCTTTTACCCAAAGAAAAAGCAAAAGCTATAACACTAAATAACAACTGTCACATTAATAATTTCAACTTGAAATTTTTTCTTTGTGTAAAGTTCGTTATGAAATATTTTCTTCCAAAATTCGTTACAATTGACAATTAGAATATTTTCCTCGATTTTATAAATCATTCTTAACAATGCTCATTTTTTAGATGAGACAGTTTACATCTTTAAGGCTGTTAGAGCGGGCTACAGAAAAATATCGAAATCTGTTGAATCGCCCTAATCTCCACCAAAGTTCAGAGTACCGGTTTTTGAAGAAAAGGAAGCAAAATTGTAAAGTTTCTTGAATCCCAGCAGAATTGGCGATTTTTTCTGAAAATGACCAATTTCTGATGAAAACCCCCTTATATTTCCTTAAAATATTCAAAACTCTCAGAACTCTTTCTAACTTGACGATACATTCCCGATGAAGGAACCCTGACGTAACTTAAAAATATTTAAGATTTCCAGTTTTCTCCAAGGCTCCGCGATTTGTCGAAAAATACCGATTTCCATTGAAATTACCCTAATATAACTTTAAAATGTTTAAACTTGTAAGTTTTGTAAGAGACTTGAAGATTTGTTCATAAAAACACCCATATCCGGTAAAAAAACCATCACATAATCT
Organism: Melikaiella ostensackeni; assembly: GCA_032362435.1. Lineage (NCBI taxonomy): Eukaryota > Metazoa > Arthropoda > Insecta > Hymenoptera > Cynipidae > Melikaiella > Melikaiella ostensackeni. The sequence continues at coordinate 50,857,191 of JAUMHM010000085.1, forward strand.
TGAAATAATCAAGCCTGTAAGTCTTCTGCAATACGTGAAGATTTATTCTTAAAAATACCCAATACCGGTGAAAAACTCCAACATAACCTTAAAATGTTCAAACTTGTACGTTTTGTAAGACACTTAAAGATTTGATCCAAAAAATACCCATTTCCAATGAGAAAACCATCACATGATCTTGAAATAATCAAGCCTGTAAGTCTTCTGCAATACTGAAAGATTTATTATTAAAAAAACCCAATACCGGTCAAAAACTCTAACATAATGTTAAAATGTTCAAACTTCTAAGTTTTGTAAGACACTTAAAGATTTGATCTAAAAAATACCCATTTCCAATGAGAAAACCATCACATGATCTTGAAATAATCAAGCCTGTAAGTCTTCTGCAATACTTGAAGATTTATTTTCGAAAATACCTAATACCGGTAAAAAACTCTAACATAACCTTAAAATGTTCAAACTTCTAAGTTTTGTAAGGCACTTAAAGATTTGATCCAAAAAATACCCATTTCCAATGAGAAAAACACGTGATCTTGAAATAATCAAGCCTGTAAGTCTTCTGCAATACTTAAAGATTTATTTTTAAAAATACCCAATACCGGTAAAAAACTTTAACATAACCTTAAAATGATCAAACTTGTACGTTTTGTAAGACACTTAAAGATTTGATCCAAAAACTACCCATTTCCAATGAGAAAACCATCACATAATCTTGAAATAATAAAGCCTGTAAGTCTTCTGCAATACTTGAAGATTTATTTTCAAAAAAACCCCATACCGGTAAAAAACTCTAACATAACCTTAAAATGTTCAAACTTGTACGTTTTGCAAGACACTTAAAGATTTGATCTAAAAAATACCCAATATCGGTAAAAAACTCTAACATAACCTTAAAATGTTCAAACTTCTAAGTTTTGTAAGACACTTAAAGATTTGATCTAAAAAATACCCATTTCCAGTAAGAAAACCATCACATGATCTTGAAATAATCAAGCCTGTAAGTTTCATGCAATACTTGAAGATTTATTCTCAAAAACACCCAATACCGGTTGAAAACTCTAACATAACCTTAAAATGTTCAAGCTTGTAAGTTTTGTAAGCCTCTTAAAGATTTGATCTAGAAAATACCCATTTTCTTTGAAAAACTCTAACATAACCTTAAAATGTTCGACTTTCTGATTTCTCTACAGTACCTAAAGATTTGTTCTTAAAAATGCTAATTTCCGGTGAAAAAATTTAACATAACCTAGAAATATTCGAACTTGTAAGTTTTCTGTAATATTCAGAGATTTGTTTTTAAAAATACCCATTTCCGGTGAAGAATCACTAACATAACCTTAAAATGTTTAAATTTGTAAGTTTTTCAACATAATTTTTGTATTTTGGTTATGACTTACTCGCGCTTAATCAATAAATATTGATTTCCGACCGTAAATATGGGACATAGCCTACAATGCTATAATTTGCGAATTAATTAATTAATTAATTTATTTTAATTATAATTAATTAATTTCAATTATTTAATTAAAATTAATTAATTAATAATTAATAAATTCATTAATTTATTAAATTCTATTGCTGAAATATTTGATAGCAGTCGCGGTTTATCTCAAACCAATATGTACTCATCTTTGGTACTAATATTTTGAATTTAACTGCTCTGCAGCTCCATCTATTGCTTAAATTCAATTAAATATTCTAACATTATTGACATTCACCTGGTTCTGACAAACGCACGACCCTCATCTCAATCATAAAACGCGCCCAACTTTTCGCTCTCTGAAAATAGCTATCGTTGGACAAATCATGCTTTGGAGAAACAACGCTTTGGAGAAATCGATCCCTACCATTCTACTCATGACTAATGTACTGAGTCGATTCAGATTTTACCGATTCATGGGCTGAATCGAATCGCATGCTTTCGATTCGATCACAGCTTGAGTCGGTATTAAAAATTCGACTAACGACTCACTGGCTGAGTCGAATCGGATTTTTTAGATTCGATCACGGCTTAAGTCGGTGACGAAAAATTCGACTCACGACTCACGCCGAGATGTCGGTTTTGAGTCAAGTCGTATTATTTTGAACATTACTAATAACTACCAAAATCTCACTTATTCGTATTTACTACTTGCCTCCAAAATCAAATAAAATTAATTTACTTTCTTTTATGCAAATCTTCAGGAATCGTAGAAGTCTACTCATGACATTAACTTACCTGTTTCTCAGCTCTTTTTTCCCATTGCTTAAAATTTCTCACTAATTAAAGTTTTCAAGCTGAATGGCTTAACAGAAGCGCGAGTGCCTCGTTATAAAAATTAACTGTAGATAAACCTCGACTTCTTAATTATCGTATTTGTATTTTTAACTCGATGGCTTTGTGACGAGAGATCCGCGAAAATTTACAGCAACTGTCATCAAACATTAATGACTCTTGTAAAACAAGTATCGGCAATTTTGCATATTCTATAAATCAAGCTCGGAAAGATAAACATTAATTTTTCAATTTGTGGGACATAGCAACGTCGGCATAATCACCGAAATTCGTAGTGTTTCAGAGCATGGAGGGTGGAGGGATGGAGGATTTCGTAGTAATCCCGTAAAGTCGCAACTCAAACAGTTTAAGTCATGGTAGTGGGTGAACACGGGATGGGCATGGGTACTCAGAGGATGTAACAGCCTGAGGATTCGGGGCGAAGGCGGAGGCGGATCAATGGATCAAGAACTTTTGGAAATTCAATAAAAGTTTCGCCGGAAATTACTTCCCTTTTAAAGATTCGCTCCACTACTTTCGCATTTAATTGTGCCCAATGTATATTTTCATTCATTATTCAAACATCATTTTTGCAACAAATGTTTTTTCTTACATGAAATTTGTTCACTGGAAACAAATTTCTGCACTAATTATGTAGAATAAGATAAGCTGAGCAGGAAATTTCATCCGGGAATAAAGCAAGAAATTGAAGGAATTTTTATTATTCAAACATTATTTTTGCAACCGATGCTTATTTTTACATGAAATTTATTTACTCGAAACAAATTTCTGCAATAATTATGTAGAATAAAAGTAGCTGAGCAGGATATTTTATCCGAGAATAAAGCAAGAAATTAAAGGGATTTGGGTCCAACATTTGAGTGGCTATCCTGCTTTTTCATTCACGCCATTATAGTAAATTTGATTCTTCCTCTTCATTTGCTGTATCCAAATGGCAGCCAGAAATGGATAGTGCTCTTAAATAAGTCAATGGAAATTACACCAGTGTAATTCTATCCTGAGCGAATCTACTTCACTTCCTTTTGGGTGACCTTATCCGATTGAATATTGTGTCTAAGAGCACTATAGGTGCCAAGACATGAAAAAATTATTCGCCCGAGATTGTGCCAAACGTCCTCGCCAACTATTCCGCAAGGAGCCGCTGTGCTATCTCTGCCAAATCATGCCTCGACATCGTATATGTGTACTGTATTAACGAACAAAACTATCGTTTCTTTTAAATGTGTAACTTATCCTACAATTATTCTTTGGCTCTGAAACGTTAGGATGAATAAAATTTCCAAAACATTCTCAACCTCCTCTTCTAATTGGCATTATATTTGAAATTGAAACAACCGATGCAAGTAGTACTATGAGTCACTATCGGTGTTTTTGCTGGGGATCATTGTATGCCTACTTTGCTACCTCATAAAGAAAAGTTTCAATCTTTTGAAGTTAATATTTTTAGTTATTCAGTAGAAAGTAATAAAACACTTTATATTCATTGAATACTTCAAAAACAATTTATTTGATTTAATAATTTAATTTATTAATTGCTAGTGATTCATTTGAGTTCCAATTATAAATAATTTATTATTTTTAATTAAAGTTTTTATAGCCATCTATCTATATATCATAACTATAGGTGTTCATGAAGGGATTTTGTAATTTCAAATAGGTCTATCGATTCATCTAGTGAAAATAAATCAATTTGTATCACTCCAGTATCACTGCAGTTGGTCATAGATGACTTTTAAATATGTCAGAAAATTCATCCTTCTAATTATTTTTTTCTTTAATATGCTAAATGAAACAAGTTTTGAAAATTTTTAAACCATGTGAAAATTCCTTGAAATCTTTTGAATTTCATAGATATCGTATACAATTCCTTAAGGTCCGTTTAAAACGATTGAGATACGTGGAAATTCCTTGAATACTTTTAAAAACTCTGAAAATCCCTTAAATTTCTTTGATATTCCGTGAAATCTTGGAAGTTGGTTAAAATCTTTGAATTCTCTGTGAAATTCGTTGAAATCTTTCAAATCCGTGTGAATCTTTCCGATTCTCTTAAACTCCCGTAAACTATTTTCAAACCTTTTGAAAGACATTAAAATTCTTCGGAAGCCCTTAAAATTGTTTATAATATTCGGAAATCCTCTGCGATTTAGTTAAATCTTTTGAAATCTTACGAAATACTCTAAAATCCGTGCCTATACTTTAAGAATTTTTGAAATCTCTTACAATCCTTTGAAATCCCGTGAAATGACAGGAACCGCTTTTAATCTTTTAAAATGTATTATAATCCCTTAAAATCCTTTGGATTCTTTGCAAATCTCATGAAATTACTTCAACTCCCTTCAAATCTTCGAAATCCAATTAAAATCCCCTGACGTCATTCAAAATTAGTGAAGATACTTCGGTATCTCTTGAAATACTTTTAAATCCTTTGAAATTCCGTGACCTCTTTTGAAATACTTTGAAATCTCTTAAAATTCCTTGAAATTCCTTAAAATACTTCTTAATCCGAGGAAATCATTCTTAATTCCATAAAATCCCTAAAAATCAATCGAATTCCTTCAGTATCTCTTGATATCCCGTGAAATCTCTTGAAATCTGATCAAACATTTTGAAGTTCTTTAAAATCTTGTAAGATTCATTGGAAAATTGAGATTTTCTCTAAAATTGTAGTGGTTAATTTCTTCAAATTCTTGAAATCGTTTAAAATCACTCGAAATCAGTGGAACCTCTCGTCATCTTTTGGAATCGTTTGAAATACCCCAAAACTTTTGTAATCCCTTAAAATCCTTCGAAATATCATCAAATCCCTAAAAGACTTTGAAATTCTCGTTAGATTACGTAACAATTTTGTAACTCTGTGATATATTTTGTAGTCCTTTGAAATACCTTAAGATCCCTTTAAAATCACTGAAAGTCTTTGAAATATTTTGAAATCTCGTTTACAGTAAAAATAATTGATATATACAGGTATATATTGTTGATATATTGAGAAAAATATAAAATCTTACTTGATAAGTGGGGGGTCACAAAAATCTTACGAAATCTTACAATGGGGGGTCTAAAGTTTCCAAAATCATCCTTACGTTATTAATGGACGTTCCCTCACTATATTCCTAATATTTAAAAAGAAAATGAATTCAAAATTAAAAAATTCTTGAAGATGAAAATTTGTGTATGGAGGAAGCTATAAATATTCTGTCAAATTGTATCATCTAAATAGCACTACGGGTTTGAAAAATTTGCTTCAGAAAACCTGTTATTACCTGCAAAATATTGATGAAAATTATTGTAATTTTTGCCTTACTTTTTCTTATGTCAAGATATTCAATTAGGATGTATTTCAGTAAAATCGACAAATCTGGAGCAATTTTTTTTCAATATAATTAAAATTGTAAAAAAGTAACATCGAAAACGATTTTTTAAAAATATATAAAATCCAGAAAGAAATTGTTTTATCTCCTCTAATCTGCGCTAAAAGTTACTCGATTCAGAATAGCATATGAGATTATAGACCCTCCAATTTTGGACCCTAGCTTAACCCGCTTGCCAGTTATATTAGAAAATTTTGCTCTGTTTCACGAGCCGTTTCCTCTATGAGGAAGTAAAAGTTTTTGGACTCCACAATTTTGTATGTTGGATATGTGTAAAAGGAATTATTGAATTACTTATTAGCATTTAACCTTTCAAAGAGAGCAGATGGTTCTCTAGGAGTAAGTGCTAAAAAAGGGGAGCCAGTTACGAGTTACCGGTTCTTTGACGTGAATGTCCATTGTTTTGGTACAGAAGGTTCGAAGAACTCGGTCGATGGGAACAAGTTCAAATTCTTGAAGAGACTGTCTTCATATGTGAATGCTATAAAACTAAAAGCCGGTGGAGAGAGACTCTTGTGAATTTAAAAGGATCGTGTTCCAAAAATGATTTCGGGCGTGCACAACAGGAAATAATAGAAGAAGGTCGCTTTAAAGTCCTGAGAAAAATCTAGACACATGGTCGCCTCGAAGTTTACTTGCATCGAAAGCTGATTTAACAAAATTCACAGTCATAAAAAGTACATGAAATAATTTTATCTCGAAACTTCTACAAAGATTTCTTGTAATAATATTTGCTACATCAAGTTAATAACAGAAAATGAATAATATTACAAAGTAGGTATTTTTTATAACACCCCTATGATTTCGGCCCATTTTCATGTCTGTGGAGCGGGACCGCAAACTCGCTTTTTGATCAGTATGAGTAGAACGTACGTTCTACTTCCTAGGGAGTAGAAAAATGACGTCAACGAAAGAATATGGCTTATAATCATCTTAGTGTGTGAATATCGTGTTGGCGACAGTCATGTATCTTTAAAGTCGATATCTGTAGCAGGGATAGTATAGCAGAAAGTGTCGCCGCCCGCAGAGCTTGTTGGAACTATGTTTGCGCGCCCGCCTCCGAGTTGTGTTGAAAACATTCTCCTCGTCGAAGAAATGAAAAGATCTCTCCCCAGTTACGCAATATACTATTAGTTTGTTGACAGATTTCATTTCTTCTTTGAAATATAATACTAACTTGCGCTCCCTAAATTACAGGATATACAAAATTTACTACGCAGGAAAAATTCAGATTTGATTTCAATGAGCTGGGCATTTTTGAAGATATTCTTCGACCTAGAGTGAAAATAATGGTGTCAGCGAATCACATGGAAGGTTTCTAATCTCTAGTTTTATACACCTGCCTGGAGTATCAGGAATAGGAGTGAGTTGCTGATGAAGATAGCCAACATCGAAGTGTATGAAGGTAGTTTCACGAAGAGGGAAACTTGATCTGGATAGGGTGTGTGTGTGTGTCTGTGTGTTTGTGTATGTGTGTGGGTCAGGGCTGGACAGTGCGATAGGAGCCCTGAGCTTCTGACCAACGTAGAACGTCTTAGTGCCTCGTTACTGATAACCCCAGTATCCCCCTTTCATGGCAGCCGCGTACTTCCTAGCTCCTTTTCGCTATTTATGAGCGGCAACTTAACTTGTGAAATGTCGAAAGTCATGAGAAATTGGTGCGGGTCAACTCCATTCGCTTCTGGTTGAAGGGAGATAGGGGTTTTTCCTCTATTTTTTCCTCTCTAGTCCTCTTTACTTTCAAAAGAAGCCTCTTCAAGGACAATCGAATTTAAAGTCACTAAATCCTAGTTATAAACTAACGTCTTCAGTTATAATTGCATTTCATTTCTATGGATATATACTTTTTTTTCATTACAAACCTTTTCGAAAAAAAAGTATTTGAAATGTAGCTAATACGTACGTAATAAAAATGGAGATGGAATCTTTTTCCATTTATCTTCCACGTTGCAGGTTGAAACTATATACATCTCTGTCAATATTCAACTATCTCTTAATACATTTTGGCAACGTTATTCAGTGATGCAAAGAAAGTGTATCCGAATTCCCCCCTGACAAGAATAATCTTATGGTGCGCCCCAGTTGTTTTCTTCCTTAAGGGAGAATAAAGGGTCCGGAAAAGGGAAGGAAAGGATATTTGGCGAGTCCTTACAAGACGAATAACCACAGTGGTTTCGGGAGAAAAAAGTAAAAGCCCGCGACATAATTTCGTATCGTAGTAGATAGAAATCGGAGGGTGGTTGTAAAAAATATGGGTAGTCGAGGTTAGGCGGAATGGGGAGAAAGGAAGGCTAGAGAGTCGAAGAGCGCGCATCCAGGGCGAAACTCGTAACCTGGTGGATGATAACCGTTTTACTCCCGACCCTTTCTTCCTTTTACTCCATTTGCCCGTGTCACCAGAAACCTCCGACCCGATTTTCCAACCCTCGCTCCGTCCTTCGAGCCATCCCTCGCACCCTTTTGCGGTCGCCAGAGGAATTAATTGCGAGAGGCATCAGCTTTACGGCTCCGACTGATGAAGCCACTGTTGCTTTGCTTGCTTTTGATATCAGCTCTTTTACCTGCGAGTCATTTCGTATTCTATCTCTGGGTAGAATGAACAAGAATGGGCTTGGTATGCCAGATATCAACCTGTCAGTCTCTTTAAATTTCTTGCAAAAGTTCATTTTAGAGAAATTAAAAAAATATTCACAATTTAGAATATTCGAAGATAACAATTTATCATGAGGATCGTCTAAGACTGAATTGTAATCACTATAATGGTAACTTTTCAAGAACTAACTTGGGACTTTAGTAGACATTAATTGTCCTTCAATTCTTAATGAGATGAATATCAACTGAAGATTTCATCTTGCATGCAAGACGAAGAATGTAGTTAGAAACTTACATGTACTTAAGAGGCTTCTTATCTTGAGGGACGTAACTCGGTAAGTTTATCAGCTAACGAGAAAGCAGTACGTTCTGTCAAAACACTGAATCAATTATTACTCGACCAACCGCAATGTATTCTTGACTGTGAAAACAAACTGACGTGATATGGTGACGAATCGAAACCTTGAGATTAAAAGAAACTTTCTGCTGATACGTCAGTCTCGAAAGAATATTATAATCAAAATTCAATCATATTATTATATTTCTCTATTCCCTCTATTTTTCGACAATTATTGTAAGGTTTCCTTGCTAAATTTAACAGTTATGGTACAATTAGCTTTTTCTGATGGACTCTAATGTAGCCAAATTGCAGTGAAGTGGTCTTTAGTTATCAATGAAAACTCAACATTTTCGGCCACCACTGGCGAGCATTTGTGAGCCATGATAAAAACTAGTGATTTGTGTGCAGGACGTACGCTTCTAGTTATGTGAGTTAAGACAGTCTTAAGTGGCAAGCCTTAAGTCACGAAGGTTGTTCGACTAGCGTCTGGAAGCCCTGAAAGCTCCGATACAATTTAGATACGACCTGACTTCATCACGGCAGGATCTCTGTGCTCCTTTTATCCCTCATTTGATCTTGGTGTTTTCTTGATTAAAATCAACTGTCATTAAATATTTATTTCAGTTTCCCTGTAAGCATGGATAGATCGGAATCTCTACCAATTCATGGAAAAAACATGAAAAGAATGAATGGTAAAAGGATATTAAAAATGATTTATTGTCCCCCTTACAGAGGCTTTTTTGAAGGAGATTTCAATTATTATAAAAAATGCAAAGAATTTCGAAGGTTACTTTTTAATTAAATAATTATTTTAACAGAAGTATGCAATGGTTGAAAGAAAGAAAAATGGAATTCATTGCGCCTTATCAATAAAGCTCTATTTCAGGATTTTTCCCACTCGGTCAGCTTAGCAATGAAAGCAGAGCCCAAGGATGGCTCGTTGTTGAATGGTCGAGTGCGAAAAAGAAGGTAGAAAAATAAGTCGCGAGGGTCGGTCGTTAGCAGAGATAAGGGAGGATAGCGATGGAATGGTAATGGAACTCAGAGAGTTCCACTTATTATGCCGTAGCATTATGTAAATACCGGAAGGCCATTACAATTTTACAACTTACTAGGAGTGGCTTTATAGTTTCAACCCTCTGGGCATAACAGCTACTGTTCTCACTACTCCATTTAATTCTCGTCCGCAACCTTCACTCTGTCAAGGATAAACTATTTTAATTTTTCAACTTCACGTCCTTTTCTCCACTATCTTCTCATATACCTCTTGCGTATTTTTATCATAATGCAACAGATTGTTTCCGAGGAGAAAAAAGCAATTACTTTGAATTCTATGTTATAGTAGCTGCTTCATGATAGTTCAATTCCATAGAATGCAAATCTACGAGTATATCACATTTTTAGAATTCTCACAAGGATCAAAACTTCAGGATAGTTAACAGAAAATTCATCTCAAAGGTCGTGTCTAACAACTACCAATTACGTAGATTCTAGCATAATGAAATTCGTCCCAGGCTTGCTGTCGTTCCCTCAGGAGCCTATCTTGGAACTCCAAATCCTTCAGAAAGATAGATGAATTTCTGGCCTGTATTCATGGAATCGCGAAAGGAACTCATTCGAATAAGTAAACCCCTTGGCTGCATGTCTGGCAAATCCCTTGGAGAAACAGTACTCCATTTTTTCTCGAAACCCCTCACTCTAATTTCAGTCTGAAGTAATTCGCCTACGGGGGTGGCGCTCATTTATTTCATTTTCAAGATCCGGTTTTATTTTTATTTCTGGGACTTTATACACTCTGCTGATTAGCCTGCCGTTAGGATGGGTTTGCGAAAAACCATTGAAGAAGGTTTGTGCAGCGAAGGATGATAGGTAGGGGCGAGTTGGAATTTATAGGAAAGCCTTTCTGACGTACCAGTCAGTGAGTGAGGGTTCCAGGGAAAAAAGGGAATGAGGACTTTGCTTCTAGGTTTGCATTACTCGTTGAAGAAAATGTGGAGACAGAGAAGTATAAGACAGCCATCACTGAAATTGCCCAAGTTTACTAAGTCCACTGATAGTTTGTTCAATATTTAGCCAATTTGCTTCTTTTTCACCAGTATCCTCTTATACCGCATTCCACGAAGCATTAAAAATTAATATTTCTAAATATTGGCTTTTGGTGATCAAAACCTCGTGAGTTTGCTCATTTACACTCCATTAAATACGATATTACTGAGAGCTGAAATATATGTCAACCCCAGTTTTCATTTAATATTTATCTTAAAAACGAAACATTCTTCTCATAAGAATGATCATCAGAAAAGTTTCCAGCTTTATTTACACTAAAATTTTTAAAAAATCGTTCACTTGTCCGCATTTAGACTCATATTTGCTTGTTACAAAGCCATTTTTATGGAAATAATTAAAGGGTACCTAGAACATGGCAATATAGGTCTAGATACGCACAAGTATATCATTTTCTCTATTTGATTACATTTTTTTCAAGTGTAATAATTATTGTTCTTTAGGAATAATTTTAAACTAAAGCTGGAAATATTTTTAACTAAAATTTTTGTTTTTTATTTTTATAAAATTTTATTAAAAAATATATAGTAAAATTTATATGCAAATTTTTGTAGACAACTCTAACATAAAAATTTTCAAATTTTTATAATTTGAAAGCATTCTCAGGAAAAAAATCTTGAAATTTCAAAGAATTCATAGAATATACGTCCTAAAAGTATACATGTAACTGAAATTTTAACATAGTAAATAGTTTCAATTGAAAATATTCTAACACAAGTCGTATACCGTTTTTTTTTAAACTCAAGGCACCGTTTTATAAAATCAGACTCTGGAACCTTTCACTAAAATTTCTTTGAAAGGAAATTCTAAAAAAAACATTATATTTTTTATTCGCAACTTTTATCCATGTCAAGAAATGTTTAAATATAATTCTTGCTTCAAGAAAGGTAATTTAAGGTCCTCAAATTACAAATAATTTATTCAATAGCTTTTAACAGAAAAATCTGTCTCAAATAACCCGAAGATGAGCGGATGGCAAGTATGATGGTAATTTATCGGTAATTTATGGTACTTTAACGGCAATTTATGGTAACTTATCACTTCGAGTTGGTTCAATCACTATTGACTACTCACAATCAGTCTGTCAAGTGTCAACTCATAATGAAGTGAGGTTATAATTCCGGTAGTAGCAGCAGCAGCAGGTAGAAAAAGTAATCTTGCTCAAAGAGTGCAATCGCAGCAGCTAGATAGTGTTTTTGCAACTACTTTGTACCACTGTCTCGGAATTGGTCACTTCTCGCACGCTATAAATTCCTAAAGAAACGAACATTCCGTGCATGCGTTACAAAATGTCTTTTTCATAACATATGAATGATTTCAGCCCTTTTCAATGCCTACGAACCGGGGCTAAGGTTCGACTTTCCAGTCCCTAGGGAGTGAAAAGTTCTTGTTACTCCCTAGGGAGTAAAAAGTGACGTCAGAGCTGAACAATAAAAATTATTAAGCGATCAGTAGATCGTGTTGGCAGATTTTTTAACAGATTGGACAAACCCGAAGCGATAGGTTACCATAAATTACCGATAGAATACCGTAATTTACCATAAACTACTATAGATTACCGAAAAACTCCGAAAATTTTGGAAATGTTCGTATACTCTGAATTTCGCTAAATTTCTCAAGTTTATTAAATTTTCAATATTCAAAAAATTTGTAAAATTTGTAGCATTTTCAAAATTTATAATTGAAAAATAAAGTTTTCAAAATTTCGTCATATGAGCAAAAATCATGCCTGTGTTGCAATCGTGTCTGAAATTATGCATTCGTTATAAAAAATATCGTATACACCAGGGGGGGGGGGGGCATAATATACTATTCTGGATTGAGAACATTTTAATGTCAAGCTGATTTAGTGGAGAAGTTTCATTAGCAACTGGACATATATTGTGGGCTGAATTCCTCTTCGTTCATATACGTCAAGAGATATCTTGAACGCGGAAAATGTACGTCTGTCTATTTTGCGACCTTCTGTCTGGACGAATAATTTTCCACGTCTCTCTATTGAATGACATAAGGGCAAAAAAGGATGGCGGAACTGGCATGAGAAAAAGAATGGGGGAAAATAGTCTTAGTAGACAAGTCCAACTGACATTTTTCCGCGTCTCGGACGCGTTCATCTCATGTCCATTTTCACATCCACTCCTCAACTTTCCTTCGAGCGTAACATCCCTCTCTAGGGAATTTCGACCTTCTCTCCTTCAGTATAAAAGTCTGCTCTTGATGTTCGGAAGCTTTACACGACTGTAGAAACATTTCTTTAAATTAAAACCAGAGAATTGAAAATGCTTGAAAATGACATTAAGTCTCTTTTTTGACATTTAGAAAAGTGGAACATTCATTTATTTTGAAAAATAAATTCAACTTTCAAATTAAATTGAGTAGATCTAAAATCCTATCATAAAACATCCTCAATTGAATGGAAGTATGTATAAAAATTCCTAAACTCTCGACGTTACTCACAAGTTTCTTTGAAATTGTCACGAATGAGCTTTGAAAGGTCGAGTTCAGCTGGGCTTTCTGATGAAGCCACAGAGAAGCTCTCAGAATATTTTTCTGCGTACACACGACACGGAAACGATGTATAAAAATCTGAAAGACTTTAATTTCAACGAAGCTCGTGAGGAATTTCTTTCCTGTGCCAGCTATTGAACAAGATACGACCCTCGCTTTCCCAACTATCGAGAAGTACGTACGTCGCTCGTAAAAGCAAGTGGGTTCGCTCGAGGGATGGAAGCGACGCGACGTTCGGAGGGTGAATCGCTCTCTGTCTCTCTCTTTTCTCTTATTTTTTTCCTTGCGAAGCACCGCGATGCTTTTTATCCTGGTAACGCTCTTCGTGTTTACCCCACGTCGTTTTGAGCATCAGCAGTTGAAAGAAGGGAGTAAAACATTGCGCGCGATACTGAAGCGTAAATCGTGGCAGTAAAGTTCAGGATTTTGTGGTCAAGGACGATCTGTTTTGTCGACGTTCGCAAATCGTCGAAGACTCATATAAAGTGAGACACAATTTTCAAAATATAAAAGACGCTACACTCACGGATCCCGGGGGAAAACCACCCCGAAGAGTCGATCTCTTTTGCATTCAACTTAACAACCTTTCTACTCTCCCGCTAGGTCAGGAATCAACGTATTCCTTATAGGGTCAAACCAATAAAGTTTGATTTACTTCCCTATCCAAGGAAAAAAAAGTTACAAGAACTTGTTTTTAAATTGAAATCATTTTGAAAATATAAATCTGTTTTAGAGAAAACTTCGGCTACATCTAACTTCTATGTAGGTATTTTTGGTTGTATATTTATGGAATTTATCTGAGGTGAAAAATAACGGCTCTATTTCCAGAACTACCACAACCCTGAAGTTTTGTCACAATGAAAATCTCGTTTTGTATATTTATAGAAGGATTTCTTTATTAATATTGTCCCGTTTTTCCATTATGTTTGGCCACCTCGCCTCTAAAAAAACAAACGCAGTTACAGTATAAAAGGTCGAAGAACTATGGAAAAAGTTGGGGAAATGTTTCAACCGCGAGTTATTCGCTCTTATTGCAGAGGCTTGACGCCTTCGCACCATATTATTAATTGCGCTTATCTTAAGCGATGGAAATGACCCCTTTGTTCACGAGTAGAATTTCGGGCGACTCGCGAGGGAATGGAGGAAAAACAAGGGGCGAAAGTTCACAATGATCTTGAAGGTCCTTTGTTCCGTGACAATAGAACTAGCTTAATGGGCATATCCTGTCGACGAAACTGGGAATCGATTTTTTTCCGGGTGAAATGTCCTTTCGTATTAGCAAGCTCGTAGACTGCCTTTAGAATGCCTTGCCAGGTTTTACTTTTCGTGCTGTATTAATGTTTCGCATGCATGCAACAAGTATTTGAAATACAGGCAATATATTGTGGCACGATCGTTACACTCTTCATCGCGTGCCCACAGTAATGTCACATAACAACATTTTTTACCCCGGAAATGATAAAAGTGCTTGTGAAACGATGCGGACTTTTCCGCAAAATAGGATTCTTTTCGGAACCAAAAAGTATAGGAATATAAATATCTTCAGAGATATATTTCGATTTGAACTAATTTGATGCTTTATTATTTTTCAGATGGTGACAAGGACAAAGAAAATATTCGTCGGCGGCTTATCAGCGCCGACGACGCTGGAGGACGTCAAAAACTACTTTGAACAGTTCGGCCCGGTAAGCGTCCTTATTTTTGAAATTATTTGCTCACAACTTTTAGTACTTCTAAAAGAAATATTTCTTTCGATGAATTAGCAATAGACAATGATTAATTCGAAGGATCGTTGAAACATATCTGTGGTAATTTAGTTCAATGTGCACAGATAGTTAAAACGAATTCATATAAATTACAACGCAGTAAGAGCACATAACCATTAAACGTATTTTCAATAATGTAGCCGGTTCAATCATCAATAATGGGCAGTATTGTTGATAAATTTGATAATATTGACGACTGTCGTACTGATGATCACATTTCTCCCTTTGTATGGTCGTAAAATCTAAATATTGAAATAGCTAATTAATAATAATTCAGAGTTATTTCGTGCACAGTTCGTGTTGTAAGTCTCTAATAATATTCCCGAGACTTGTTTAATGAAATCATTGTCCACAATGATATCTCTATTATTTTTTAGCAGAGAATATAAAATAATATTGTAATTAGTCAATTTTTAATTCATTTATTTTGTGATTGTAACAATTTGCGTAGTGTGGTTTTCATTAGGGAAAAAATTAAAATTCACTTATCGTGAGAATTTGTAGGTGTTCGTACAGCCGGTTTGAAAATAGAAATAGCGGTGAAACATTAAATCACAATCACAATTTAATTAAGTTTCTTCAATTTATCTCTCTCAAACGGAGCTTGCATGAATCGTGTTTGTTAATTAAGTGAATCATTAACAGTGGGTGACATCCATCATGTGATGTATTGATGCAACTGTTACTAACTTCATTTTCATCGACGGATAGAACCCTTTTTCTACATCAGAATTATTTGGATGCTTTTTTTCGGTGTAAAGCAAATCAACTGTTTCAGTAGGGATGCAATATGCAAGAATTTGAGGATCGTCAGAAGGATTTCTATCGGAAAATCGTCATTTATAAGGATAGTTTGGCATATTTCAATAAAGATACTTGATCATCACATAAGCCACATCATAAATTTTTCTTAAAGATTTATAGGTAGCATCTCAATTTCGGTATTAGCTTGGCCGCCAAACCTCATAAACAGTTATTCTCGGTAATTCACGTTACGATTCCAAATTCCGCACATTTCTCACCCTTACTGCTTCCACCGTTGAATATCTTAGGATCGATAGCAAGCCTCTAGAGACCTATAGCACAACTCAAGTAGTAAGTGATTGTGAATTTTCCAACAAGCAAAAT
>JAUMHM010000085.1:50883219-50904818 GCA_032362435.1 Melikaiella ostensackeni
AGAGAGAAGTGGGAACCGAAGTACCTGCAGGAGGCACCTTATAACTTCTTATAATTACTCGGGTCTCGAGGGTTTAACTGCTGTTTAATTTGATTCGGCAATTAACCCCGTGCTTGATCGGCACTCACAACAGCTAACCTTTCGTCCTCTTCGTCTTGGCCCAATCCTACGACCTTTCCTCCTTACTTCACCAATTTACCTTTAAATTCCCTTCATTCTAACTGACGTCTTTTGAAAATTCATTTTTAACTGGCTGAGAATCCCTTTAATTTCAGTGACCATGTCCATTTTTCTCTTTCAGATAAAGGACTTTCAACTGACTATACTCCCCTCATTTCTGAATGTTTTTAAACATTATTTTTTCTTTCTATCGTTCAAAAGATATAAAAATATGTTTTCAATCAGGGTTCACTAATCTTATTTTTTCTTTATTCCTAATTAACTGCAGCAATAGCAGTTGTTTTCAAAATTACGAACAGAAGTTTGGAATCTTAAAAAGTAAAGAATGTGTCTATTTGTACAAGAATACAAATAAAATAGAAATATAATGAGAGAAGAAATGTCGATGGATGATTGTGGAAGGTTTATAAATGCGGACATCATCATAAAATTGAATTCACGGAGAATCTCATGCAAGGAATGACGGCTCAATGAGACTGTTCTGCATAGCAAGAACGAACGGGGCACTCCAAGGGTTTAGATTCGCTCCAAGTGGAATTTGTTTATGCAAATAATTCGCTGCAGCAATAAGTGGCTGCGCGTCCTTTCGCCACTCTGCAGAATTCTAGTGCCTCTTTCCATTTTCTGTCATCCCATAACCATCTCCTTACTCCTGATGCCCCTCCTAACGTCACTTCTTGTGGAGGATCATCTCAAAGCGAACCGTTGATTCCACCTGCACATTATTCTCCTTCCATAGTGGTATATATAAAAAGCATGCAAATCCAAAATAAAATATTAAAGAAAAATTAATTTAAGGAATTAAAGACCAACTGATGAAATGTCTTCGAAGAGATCAACTTTTGAGATTGTAATAATGTTTTATTCATTGATCCAGTTAATTTTTTTCAGTTTAGTCAGTGGACGTGAGAACTCCCATGCACGAGGGTGAATCAAAGAGTTTTTGACTTGAGCAAGAAAGAGCAAAGCTAGCATAATAGTTGCTGTAAAGTTCGATAGATGGTTGAAGAACGTCTATCGTGGAATTTTGATTTCATTCTGATTCTTAGTCTTTTTCTGGCATTCTTTCAAAGACGTACGTAGTTTTTTTTAACTTTTTTGAAAGTTTTTTTCAACTTAGACCTTTAAAATTACATTTGCTGATATTTTTATGGCGATATTCATAATCAGGGCGCAAAAAAGTATATATCAGGTTTCAAAAATATTGAAGATATGCACTTTTTGGAACTTCACCCCTCGATTTTATTCATTATTGATAAATCGAAGATATTAATAAATTGCATCAGTGTGCAACTTTGCAAGAACCAGAAAAAACTATAAATCAGAATGACATCAGTCTTTCACGTTAGGCGTTTTTAAACACCATATATCGAACTCTACGGAAACTATTATTATAGATTTGCTCTTTGTCTGTCAGGTCGGAAACTTTTCAATTTGCCATCGTAAGTTCGAGCTTGAGAATAATCATGATCGAACTTGAAAGAGAGGTTTCACGTCATATGAACATTATGGATCTATTACTTTGGTTTATACCAATCAGGCAATCTCTTTATATTATAAAAAGATGTCGGAGCCGCCGCCAACGCTGCTGTGTCAGGAATTCAGAACCCAGCTTTGGCCCAGTTCTAGCTCAGCCCTGGCTTGAGGAGGTCCTCTTGAGCAGTTTTACAGAGCCTCCCACGAGGGGCTCCATAGCCTCCTACGAGAGCCTTCAGAGCCTCCTACGAGAGCCCCCAGAGCCTCCCACAAGGGACTCGAAAGCCTTCTCCGAGAGCCTCCAGAGTCTTTCACGTTCGTCTACAGAGCCTCCTATGCCAGACTCTAGAATCTCCCACGAGAACCTACAAATCCTCTCACGACGTCCTGCTGAACTTCCTACGAGAGCCTCAAGAAACCTCTCACGGGAGTCTTTAGATTTTCCTCCGGTAGCCTCCATAATCTCCAACGAGGGCCTGTAGAGCTTCTCACGAGGGCCTCTAGAGTCTGCTACGAGAACATCTGAAGCCTTTCATGAGAGCCACCAGTCTCCATAGAGACCCTCCATGAGGGTCTCCATAGCCTCTCACGATGGTCTCTTAAGGATCCCGCGAGGGTCTCCAGAGCCTTCCACGAGGAGCTTCAGAGCCTCCTACGGCAGGCTCCAGAGCTTCCTATGAGGGCCTTTGGAGCCTAACACGAGGGCCTCCAGTGCCTCCTCCGACACTTTCCAGAGTCTCACACGAGGACCTGCAGAGCCTTCTTCGAGAGCCTCTAGAAACTTCTCACCGGGGCCCTTAGAATATCCAACGCGGGCCTCCAGAGCCCCGAGCGAGGGCCTCCAGAGCCTTCCTATCCAACCCTGCATATTGACCTCTCTTTTTCCATCAATCCCTAGAGGTATCTTAAATAATGTATTTTACTTTATTCCAATTCGATCCATTTAAGATACATTATATCATTGTAGAGTTTTGTATTCAACTGCACTTTAAAAAATAAATAAATCAAGATACCTTCCTATATCTCCATGGAAAAACCTGAATGGAATTGGAGTGAAATCCTCAGATACCACCTTTTAGAGTGGAATCTTAAGGTGCCACCTCTCAGAGTGGAATCTCCAGACACCACACTTTAGAGTGGTATTCCCAGATACCACCTTTTCACCTGCACCCTCAGATACAACCTTTTCCTAATCGGAATTGCGATGCTACTTTTTGTGAACCGCTACGCCGCTGGGTCAGGAGTATACTATACCCTCTATAGTCTATCGTCCAAGCCCTCCGCTCCTTCCGTGCAATCTACGAGGGTGCCCCATCAAAGCCCACAGGCTCTCAAGATCTAAGCGTTGAGACTCTAAAGCAATATCTAAGGTGAATAAATGAGAATTTTTAATTTAAAAAATAAAAGTAAATAAAAAAATTATAAATAAAAGTCCTTAGTCTTTAATTCTCCTTTTCACTGACACGTGCTACTTATCCTCTTCCCCTTTCCAGTCTTTTGTGGGAATTTTGAGAAGTATTTTCCTTTTGATATATCCAGAATTCTCATTCTATGATTCATTTGAAAGTAGTTTTTGATTTTTTTTCAAATAAGAAATCAAAATTAATTATATAAAAAAAAAGTAAATAAGAAATAAATAACAGTCTTTAGCCTTTAATTTTTCTTTTCATCGGCATGTACTACTGATCTTTTTCCCCCTTTCAGTCTTTTGTGCACATTTCTAGAAGTCTTTTCCATCTAATATCTTCAAAATTCTCATTTCATGATTTATTTTAAAGTGATTGAGAAAAAGAGATTTTTTTATCTCAGATACATACTTATTCAAAGATGAGTGTAAAGTATTGTATAGAATGCAAATTATCTAAGGGGTTAGACCACTGTGAAATTTTGAAAAAATCATTTTTTTATTTGCTTGAAAAAATCATTTTTTTTATTGGCTTGAAAAATCCTTTGAACCCTCTAGAATAAAGGACAAAAGGTCTCATACCCGCCCGAAGTCGTGTACATTGAAATTTTGAGCTATTACTCAAGCGCTCCAAAATGCTCTGAAATTCTCACTTGCGATAAATGAATAAATAAATAAAAATAAACCATTCGAGACCTAAAAAGAGGAAAGAATCGTGAGAAGAGCGATGAGATCGGATCTTGAAGGAAAATTTTATGAAGAGGAAGGTCCCCTTTATGAGGCAGGATTGGCAGATTAAGAATAAGAAGTTTACATAAATTTTCTCACTGAAAAAACTAGTATCAAAGCTTTAAACGCATTTTTCTAAAAAATACGTTTTTCAAAACGTTGTACACGATATCTCGAGATCTAATTAACGAATGGACTTGAAATTTGGTACACTTATTCTAAGAACTAGTGTCTTTCGGTTGACGGACGATTTTATCAATATTATGTTTTGTTCAATAATTATTGATAATAATAACATGTCATTTGGGTCAAAAAATTGCAGTAAAAAATTCAGGGATTTTTTTCTCGTCGCCAAAAATGAATAAAAGTAAAATACTCAGTCAAACGAAAGCCAATACAATATAGATAATGAGCATATTTTTTATTTTCGTTTCAGACAACTAGTTTTCGCGAAATCATGTACACGATCCGACCATGCGTGAAAATCATAGGAATGCGCGAAGCGGCTTAACTGGGCGTGTTTTATATTCTTTTAGACAAAAAAATTTTGTCACGTTCTTCAATGTGTATAGAAGATAAGAAAAAAATCACTGGTGTTTCATGAATATTTATTTAGAAATTAATTTCCGGAAATAACCCTGAAAAAATGCCCGTCACAGTGGTCTAACCCCTTAATACAAATTGTTGTCCTAATCGTTAATACCATTTATGTTCCAGTGTTCGACATCATTGAAAAGTCAGGTAAAGCCCAATCCCTCTTATTCGGCGCAGAACATATCACAAGTTTTGAAAGTCCCAAATAAATCAAAATTCTTAAAAGAATTACTATAGATATATTCTCGCCTAGAACGGTGAAATCGAGATATAATAATCGGGCTTTTTCTGAAGTAAGGAAAGGAAAGGATAAGCGTCAGGGGATCGAAAAGTGTTGTAGGTTTGTGTGCACATATGTGTTGGATTTATCGTGTGTACGGTGGAAACGATTTAAAATCTGATGCCAACTTCGAAGGGGCTGGTTCACACCCTTCGCTGGTAGCAGCCTTCGGTGCGGCAACGCCCAAAGGAATATTTCGCAGTACGAAACGTCGCCTACATTACGAGTTTATCTAAATGGCGCTAGAAATGCGAGAGTTACGCTAGAGTCGCACCCAGATTATGGGGTGGGTGCAAGGAGTGCAGGGAACGGAATGGGGATGTTTATGGTTTCATGACAGGGAAAATTGTGTCCCCAGGGTAAAGCTAACGCGGCATCGTGCCTTCAAACTGAAATGGGAGAAAATTATCCTTTCATGCTCCAAAGTGCTTTTCAAATTCCTTTAAGGATTTTTTTTATATTCAATCTATTTCCTTCATCAAACACCTCAAAAATTTATGAACCAAGGCTAGGTCGAATTCATTGGACTTTAAAGCTTTTAGAATTAAACTATATTTGAATTGGAATCGAGTTAAATTTCTGACGGCAAATTCCAACATTTTGTATTCTAGTTCTTTAAAAGTTCGAGACCGAAAGTGAGAATTTGCACTAATTTATCCTTTTTTTGTATGTTTCAGGTAAGCAATCAGTTATTTGACATCCATCTGAGTAAGTAGGAGAATCTAAGTTAAAAAAAAAGGAAAAAGTGATTGTCGAAATGTGTAATACCTGCTACGAGCGAATGTTAAATTGAAAGTGTGAAAAGTAATATCGAAACATGGCACGGACTCTAGGATATGATTTAGATAGGTTCCTAATTGAGTTTGTAGATCGAGAGTCCTTTTTGGGCGTTTACTCTTGACTCGTTAAGCTCTCGATCGGCAGTAACTCTCGCAGGACGAGACTTCCTATCACGCAGGAAATAACGTTCGGAATATCCTGCTGAGTAAAGCGGAGAGTCGTAGCTACCGCAGATGAGGTTAAAATTCAATAGTCTGGCCCCCGCGGTTTGAATTGGCGATGGGGAAAAGCGGTAGGGGAATTGAGGGTTTCCGCGCCTTTCGAATTACGAGCGGATGACAAAATTTTGATTTTCTTGTTGCGCCCGGGGCCCCCTTCAGGTCTCTTTTATTTGATTTTAAAAGCAGGCCTCGCAGTTCACGTCAACGTCATTCCACCAAGTGGTACCGCAACCTCCTCGGCATTTCCTTGCATCAGTACCCAAGAACCTTTTTCCGCGAAAAATTTCGCGACTCAAGGGAATGCTTTCATTCTTTCTTTCTTTATTCATTTCTTTATTTCTTTGCTTCTTGGTTGTTTCAAGTGTTCTTCGCTCGTAGGTTCCCTGCATGGAATGAGAATAGCACTACTTGCCGCTCTAATTCTCGCGTATTATAAATCAAGGATTGTCGAGTCTTATAGCCCCTGATTATGAGTGACGTAGACTGCTTGATTCGCCAGCTTATGTACAAATTCATCTTCACTGCACTTATGTCTGCAATATGAGAGGAAAGTCCAGACATCATGATTTGTTTAGAATGTAGGAAAAAATGTTAGAAATAGTACATTTTCTCGCGCTGAAAATATTTGGGATATGCAGCTTATAATATGTATCAAATAAAGATAAAAATTAATATACTGATGTTGCGACATGCCAAAAAAAGTTTATAATACTTATTACCCTTGGATGGAAAAAATCTAGATATCTGTCAAATTTCTAAGTAGAAGGTAACAAATTTGTGAAAGTTATATTGGCTTTGTGCAACATCAGAATATATTTAGCTTATTTTCATCTTTATCATTTTCAATCTTTCAGAATGTTTATAATTTTATATTATATTTAATAAACCAGGCAATGATCTTCAAACTTCTTGTCCAATTTTTGATGATCTCAGTGTGAACTAGAGATTATCTAACTTCGAACCATATTTCAAACAGCATTATCTTTTTATGTTTTCTGTTTTGATAAAAAAATCCTCTTCCATGCACATAAATAAATGTTGCACGTAAATAAGTGTAGCATTTCTGACGTTTAAATCCGCAACTCTGTATTCATTCCGAGGACATCCGCCAAGAGATTACTCACAAAAGAGATTATGTTTCCGGTAGACAAAACGTTTTGAGTTGTCAAGCATATACTGTAACTACCACTTGTGCGTTTGGATCAGGTTGTAGAACTGCATACCACTGTATGCGAATTAATGGCGGACTGACGTAGGGCGGCAACAGAATGACGCATTAGATTAGATAGATTCTACTAATTAATTTTAATTATAACGTAATTTAATCTAATACAATTATAATCTGCGTTTCGGCCCTCTAGTCAATCCGCACACGTCACTTTCAATATACAAAAAAAATATTTATGTTGTTTTGGAAACTTAGCACAGATGTAGGCTCCGGTAGCTGCGACACGATCGATGTCGGAACGATCGATCCCGATGCAGCTGGAGGTGTACTCATCCGACTCGTCACTTTCCACAACACTAGAAGACCATCAAGTTGGGAAAATCACTTCACTTTACAATAATCCGAAATATGCAAAACACTTGTCACTGTGATCTGATCACTTAATGGAATTGCAAAAACTTTCTAGTCGAGTATGAATTTTGACTTTAGAGTTTATATTTAATCGCGAGCACGGCACGAATAAGGATTGTATCTCAATTTGGCTTTTTCATGACCTCTTTTAGTGAGAGTTAGAACCAGACTGACAAACAAAGGTCGGAAGCCCGAATCAGTATTAGTATGAATTTAAAGAATTCAGCGCGCTCAATTCGATTTTATAAATAGCTACAAGTGCCCAGCACGAAAGCTACAACTCAACAGAGAAGAGAAAGTGGGACGTCGACTGAGCAAGCCACCACAATAGCAACATTACCGCTCCACACCAGCGTTTAAAAGATTTCGAGCGACAGACCCTAATTGAGTAACCGCGCGAAACAGTAGCATCAAAGACAAATTCCCAAGAACCAATAAGCCTTATTAGAAATGGTAAACATTCCCGAACTAGAAAACTTATTTCATTTCGTAAATAAATCAAACTGAATATGCTTAAGAAGTATTAACCTTACTTCATTAAAAAAAATCATAATACAAACAACGGCTGAACTTGCCAAAAAGCAGCATATTCAGCTATTGATAAATTCCGCAGCCAGAATTCTAGCAATTCCTTCTCTCGGTTTCCATGCTTCATAGTTTCGTGATTTTTCCGTAGCAGCTCTTTGTCGTGGCACATCCGGCCGCTTCCGGTTCCGGACCGGAAACAAGATGGCCGACGCTTCGCAGTCACCGGCGGTGCGATGAAATATTAGCGGAAAGTCGCAAACGTGGTAGAAAGCAGAGGGCTCCCGGGAAATTTTCGAAAACCGTTCTTTTACATCCGTGTGGAAATCATCTTAGTTTGAAATTTTTCAAGAAATCCGTGCCACCTGCCTCGAAACACATCAATTTTAGAAGAGATACATTCCAATCCTAAACGTTACTGAAACTCTCGAGAATTTGAAATTGAAGAAATATTCTGGAGAATTTCAGATTTGAGAGGATTATAATTTAAAATTAATTTTGCTAAATTGAATTTTGCCTCTCATCAACAGTAATACGTTCGCGGCTGCCATCTACAATTCGTTTTTTATCACCAACCTCACTCTAATTTTTATTTACTGATCTCGTTTCCTCTCTGAAATTATCTGAAATTATGGTAGTTATATTGACCACAAAATGGAAATGATTTCGATCTGTACAGAATTTTAATGTCCATCATTTCAACTGATTGTTTTAATACTCATCAATATTTCGACTAAATATTACACGATTTTATGTTATAGCCTTCTTTCGTAATAAAATTTGAATTCATGATAGAGTTTATTCTTATATTTGATGTAAAATAGTAGCTTCAAAGACATTAAATTAAAGATTATGAAGAGTAAGAAAACGATTGATACACCAGGAATTGTTGATATAGAAGCTTCGGTGTAAAAGCTGCCTCTCGCTCCGAGATCCACAAACGTGTGAATAATGGACACCGCTTGATAAGGGGAGCACTCGCGTGAGTCTGCTCCACTCGCGAAAGCTCGTACCGAATTATTTATCGGTGGAAAGGTCGAAGCTAAATAAATGTTCGTGTGGCGAAAAAAGCCGATTTACACTGCTCTTCTTCCATTGTTTTCGATACCCTTTGGCAGATAAACTTCGCGACTATCGTCTGTGCCACTATGAATATTTCTTTACTAACATTGCAAAAGTATTTATTGAATACATTAATCTATTTCAAACACTACTTCTAATAAATAAACTATTCTCAATTTAACTTGAATAAATATATACCAATTCAGAAGCTCTGTCGACCTTTGAAGTTGATTAAATAATTAATCTGCACTTTTATAGAGTTCTAAAGAAAGCGGGATTGGGTCATGCCAATCTCCGGCAAGTCACATCCGCGGCAAGTCACATTTGCGGTAAGTCACATTTGTAGCAAGTCACATTTGCAGTAAGTCACATTGGCGACGAGTCACGTTGCGGCATCTCATTAGAAAAAATTTGAAGCCCACAAAAATTGTCAAAATTGCAGCCAATTACATTTTCTGAGAGTCACATTTCCGGCAAGTCACATTGCGGCATCTCTCATTTGGAAAAGTTTTGAAGTCCACAAAAAATTAACAAAAATTAAAACTAAACAATTAATTTATGCGGTCATTTATGCCGTCACACCCCTTCCTCACTCCAACGTCTCGTGGGGGGCGGGAAGGCACCGCTGTGATTACTCGCAGAAATAATTTTAGTCAAACCATTAATTCTTGCTAATTTTTTGCGGATTTTAAATTGTTCCTAATAAGAGATGCCGCAAATGTGACTCGCCGCGACTGTAAATTGCTGCAATTCTGTCGATTTTTCATGAGCTTCAAATTTTTCCGAATGAGAGATGCCACAATGTGACTTACCGGGGGTTGGCATGATCCAGGCCCAACAAAGCTTATTCTTTCGAAGAGCAGAAACATTCTTTTAAATATTCAGATTCAATATTTTTTCTGAAAATATTGCTTTGAATAATATTAAGTTGAAATTCGGTCAATGCAATCAACCGCGAACCTAAATTCGAACCCTGGCAATTTCTATCTAAATTTTAGGCCCTGAATTGAAATCTCTCGTAATATTTTGGCAAAAGGTAAAGCTGCTTTTATATGGAAATGTTCATCGTGGATGGTTCAAATTTATTTCCATTCGTGCAAGTCTCCTTTCTACGGGAGGGAAGATCAATTTCGGTCTGAGTAAATCGCTTCTCGAGATCAGAAAAAAGGAACGCTGCCAGCATTCTATAGGTATGTATAGTCGACGCAATGACACAGAAATGGGGTTGGGACAGAATTTGATAGTGATGGGGTGGGTTTCGAGGCGAAGCCGCAAAACGTGTACAACTGTACATATATATATTCGTTGGCAGGATCGGTTCCTGGCGTCGAGCGTCGGGCCGGGGATGAAAAGCAAGCATCAACCATTCCCATTGGTGCTACCACAACTGTACTATTGCTCGCAACCTCGCCGCTGATTCAATATTCGTTTTTCTGCAGCATAACTTCCCATTTGCATGGCCTCCTCGTTCTTCCACCTCTATTTCTTCCCTCTTCTGACTATCCTCTCTTCACATCATATCATCTTCTTTTTTCTCCTTCTTCCGATCTTCTAACTTCTTTCCTTCTTCCTTCTACATATAGATTTCTTTTCGTCAATCTAGCTTTCCTTCTTCTACATCTCTTTTTTTTCTTTACATCATATCCTATAAGCAAGTTCAATATATAAATCGACATATGCTCAACAATATTGGAGAATGTTCATATCCCAAGGAATTCAACATCACCAAATGAATGCGGATTTTTCAGTTTACGTAAAATGATTTGACAGAGAGGGAGGAAAACGTGAGACAAAAAGAAGAATAGGAATCCAGAAAATGTAAGAATTTTTATTTGAAAAAAGGGAACGCCGTTAACTCCTCTGGGTATCGAGCCCAGGGCCTTTTGTCCTGCATGTGAATTTAGATAACTTGTAGAAAATATAAAACGTAAATCGCTTATGTTCTCGAATTCCAAAAGGAATACTCACGAATACATTGGATGCTTTCGTAACTATTTTTAAAAACAAAATTTCCTATATTTTATTTTACTGTTTATCATTCAATCTTGGTTTTTTTCTTCACTCAGAAAAATCTTGTTCTATAAGACTTAATGGGTTATTTTTTCAAGCTATATATAAAATACACATCTTTAAAAATTGCGGGAATTCATTGATATGCTTATTACATTTCCTAAGTTTTTTCTTTTTTTTACCTCGCGCTCCATTAGCGTGAAAAATAACAGCGATTTAAGAAATACGTGCTTTCTGCTTTACTTAACAAAATTGCCTATTGTGCGATGTTTATCCCCTCTCGTCACGCATCATTAGCAAGGAGGGGTTGTGTAGAATCAGAAGAAGAAGCATCGATAAGAGCCAATTTGTGAGAGAAACGAATGGGATATCGTTTGTATAAGGGACGAATTCTTTCTTCCCTCTATAAAGGGTAAAACACAAAAGAAGGAGTGGGAGGAAAGAGCGACGGCAAGCCGATTTGTCAGTCTGACGAGTGCGTTATAGGTAAAAAGAATCGCATCGGTTGCGCTCTCAGCGTCGACGAATGAGAAAGTTGAGCGATGATTTATTAAAAACTTTTACCGCGCAGAAATACGGAGCTTTATCTGTTGGGTGCTTAAGTTACGGAAGCTCAAGCTCCAGGGGACGAAGTTATACTCCGCGTAGAAAATACGAGTTTGCACGGACTGCTTCTCGCCAAAGCTGTTTATCTGCTTAAATGCTTCTTGAATTCCTTCACCGCATTTTAAGAGGCAACAGCAAATCGTTCCTTCGGGAATGTAATTGAAAAAGATTATGGTCCATTTGCTGATAAAGCTGACGATAAAATGTTTTCTTGTCTCTTCCAAAGAGGACCTTTGTTTACTTTAGAAAAACGCTACAAAAATACTTTCTTTTAGTATCTCACTTAATGAAGTTGCAACTCTTTGAAGATGAACGAGGTTTATAAAGAAATTCTTTATTTTATTCGTTCCTATTTCTCTTTCTATCTATTTTATTTTTTATTTACATTCTCGTTACATTCATTTCCTTAAAATAACTTTGCATAAATCGAAAAATCCACGTTCATTATTGTGGCATTGACGAGTTTATCGTTTAGAAGTAATTATGGAAATGATTATGGTATTCTTATGCAGCAAAATTTCAGAAGCGATGTTTAAAACGTTCTAGATTTTTTAAATTCTTGAATACTCTTCACATAATGCTTTACATGTTTTAAATGATTTACCTGAAAAAGGCCCAAACTTGTTGAATCTGTTTTTAATGTAATATTCTAGCACGTCTTCAAATGTTCTAAGTAATTCAGAAACGTCTTTGAATTTTCTAAATTAGGGGTGAGGAGGGTAAGTGTGCGCGGAGGCTAAGCCAGCGCACCCTTATTTACGAAATCTATAATATGTGAACAGATGATTTGAAAATTTGAAAATGTCACAATTTAAATTTAGATATTGAAGAAAATTGATAACACCTCACGATTTCGTTATATAAAATGCAATATCATTTATTTGTTTCATAAAATATAGTCGAGCATAATTGCATTAATAAATCACGAATCTGGATATTCGGTTTGTTCAATAATTTTCGAAGTAAGAAAAATAAAACAACCTTTACCACTCACTCATTCAAAAAGTCACATAAGTGACAAACAGTTTAAAAGATTTCAGAACGCTGACGAATGACCATACCCAATTTTCCGAGGACTTTTCTTTGATCGAACCTCGTCAATTCTCCCACGACGTCCAAAATTAGAACTTCGTTTTATGAGATTAGGATGCGGGTCAAGTCAACAATGGGGACACAGATCATTTAGCCATCAGGATATCAATTTAGGGGCATCTCTCCGTATGCCGATCAGCAGCGATTTGGCCCTTGAAAATTGAGGAATTTGTACGGTAGTACAATACGCCGCTGGAACAATTTTTATTAAAACTATCATCCATACACAAACGAATAATCGAAATCGTCGTTTCACACAAAACACACTTCGAGATGCCTACCTGTCGTCATCCAGTTTCACGACTTCACAGAAATTGAATACTCGCCAAATGGCATGTAAAGAAACTGTACTACAATAAAATGAGCATACGTTTGGGGCAACGTCTCATTGCTTTCTGAAATCAAACTCGATACTTGAGTCGGAATTTCACTGCTTGGCCCGCGTTTTTTCTCAAATCCGCGCCTTTTCTCCTTTGAGTAATTTTTTACTAAAATCATTGAAATAGATATCGCATGTCGCTAACTTTCTTTCATACACATGCAAACATTAGAAAATATAAATTTTATATAAATTTACCTTTACAAATAGTTAGGCACACGAAAATAGTTATATCGTCGGAATTTGTGCATAATATCAAATTGATGAAAATCTACAATCAGCCGATTTTTGAAAACATTTTTATTACAAGCTTACTCGTAGGATTTTTTTCTATAACTTTTGCTTAAATTCAGAGCAATCAAATTCAGTCAGTGAATAAATCACATATTACGTCCACCAGATTATAAGCCAACACTTTTATCATATTTAGTCTTTGAGCTCATGATTAGGGAAAATATTTTCGTCAAATAAATTAGCCTTTTATGCGCAAAGTATTCAATTAATGAACAATCCTTGGGCAACTGATTTGGCACAGACATGGAATCGCATTCTATTTTTTACAAAACACGGGAAAAACAGTGCAAATCTCATGTCAGGTTATGTGATGGTTTCAGTTCTTTATTACCGCGATGTGTTACCTATAAATTAACTTGAAATAGCTTATGACTATTGATCTATGTAATTAAAATGTGAGTTATGAAGTTCAATAATTTATTATTATATTGCAAGATCCAGCAATAAACTTAATGCAGATGCAGCACTTCGGAAAAGTAACATTAACCTATTTTATATATTTTTTATGTAAAAATCTTCTCTTACTTACTATACTATATCTGAGGTATGAAGCTACCTGCACATGTTTCTATTACGCAGTTTCACAAAAAAAAGCTGTCAGCGCAAGAAACCAGAATAGACTTACCCTACGTTTTTGTAGTCGATGAATCCGAATCCGAAGCCGGTTTGGCTCCATCACGTCACACTTCGTTCCTAACCTCAAAAAACTTGGAAAATCGCTGATTTCAGATGAAATATGATTCCCGTCCACGAAAAGTGGTCATATTCTGTGTTGTCGAGGTCGCTAAGTACGAATCCGGCGTCCTTTTGGTTCTATGACGTCACACTTCGTCCCTAACCTCAAAAAAGTGGAAAATTGGCAATTTCATGTAAAACATGCATTTTTTCAATGCAAATGTGGTAATATCCTATGTTGTAAAGAAGACGTTTTGTGAGTTGGCATTAGGGTCTAGAATTTTTTAACATATTCTATTTTATATATATGCATGCATACACATATACACACATACATGTACATACATACAAAGTATCAAGCTTTTTTTAAAATAATAAGCGTTTCGTCCTAGGCTGACTCACTGGACTCATCAGTAAGGCAATGTAAATCAGCCCTTGCCCTAGACACCTGAATTTATTTTTAATTGATTTATAATTTTTATAATTATATTAGATATTTCGGTCACGGATAGGTACCGAAATTAATGAATGACATGAATTTCTTTTATAAATAATAATAATAAATTAATTTCAACAATACACAATAATAATATTCAACAATTGTTATGAAAAATAATTACAATTGTTAACAATTGATCAATTTTAATAAGTAGTAAAATAAGAAAATAAAAAATTGCATTTTGAAGTTGACACTGGAATTAATTTTAAAATCAACGTATAATTTTTATAATTATATTAGACATTTCGGTCACGGATAGGGACCGAAATTAATGAAATGAATCGCTTTTCATTCATAAACAGTAATGAATCGCTTTTCATTCATAAATAGTAATAATGAAACAATTTCAACAATATACAGTAATAATAATAAACAATTGTTATAAAAAATAATTATCAATTTCCAAAAATTGATCAATTTTAATAATAGGTGAACTTCAAAAAATTAAATTATTTAGTTACAGCAACATGTGTTTACAAAGATTCCCCCCGCATGCCACCCTTACCTATGTTTGGAAATCGGCTGACAAATTCTTGAAAATTGAATTCTTGGACTAACCATCAAGAATCATTTGTTAAGTAATTTTATGTTTTATTAATTTCGTTTAATCGAAGGTTTGAAACACTCTCGATTTATGGGCGGTAAATTGAATTTAAATACTCTAACTCAACATCCGTTCTTAAGTAATGTGTGACCCATTATTGATTGAAGGATTCGCAAAATGATAAATTATGTAAAATAAAAAGTGTTACTAAATCATTAGCAGTCTGTTGGGACAAATAGTAATCCATCTGCCGAGGAAGTTTCATGTTGTACATTTTATGCTCCTAGCTGATTGTAGCTTAGACCATCGAGAAGGTGACAATGCATGCATCGTCCATGACTGTGTTAAGAATGTTTACATAAAGAACCCCACCATCCCCTCTACCAGAGTACGAGTCCACTCGGTGATAAGTGCCGTTATTAAAATTATCAAATGACATCTTTGCTGGTTTTTTGGGTCAATAAAAAAACGATGTCTTTCAAAAAACCAGCAAAGATGTCATTTAATAAAGTTAGTTTAATTTTGTAGAGTATTATTCCAATCTGCAACTAATTTCATGTTTTTCTTGGCGTATTACAAGAGAAGAAATATGTTATTCCAAAAGACCCTTTTTCATTTGCTAAAAATCCTGCATCGATCCAGTAATGCAATAAATATTTTTGCAACGAGGATCAAAGAAAAGGGTCAATATTATTTTAGCATCGCACTAGGCTTTCACTAAGATAAATCTGACGGGGAAGAAAACATGGCTTTTGATGAAACGGAGAACGTCGTGTTTTCTGACGTAAATCATTTAGTTTTTCTAGCGAGGGGTCATTTCTAAAAAAGCGAACGACAATCTTTACATGATCGGCTCACAAATTGCTAACATTTATTTCGACTCCAGTTTTTTTTTTTTCAAAATCTTATCTCGAAAAACAAAATCATGGAAATTATTCAAGGAACATAATTTAGAAATTCTTTTTTTTATTCTTGCTTGATATTCACACTATTTGAATAGAAAGTGACAATATTTTGATACTGAACTTTGTTCTTCCGGCTTTCGAATTAATTACCTCTCGCGAAGTGAAAAATGATGAAAAATAAGGGAAACATGTTTCGCTACATCTTTTTCCACCTACGAGTCTTCGAAAAATTGATAAATAAATAATGCTTTTCGTAGTAACCTCGTTTCTTTTTTAGCCGGAAACCGTTTCTCTGAATTAAAAATCCGCTGTTCATTTTTATAATTTTAAATTCAACTTGGAATGCTTCCAGTCTAAAATTTATTCATCACCGGTTTTTAACCGCTGAAAAAAATGTTTGGTTGTTATCAGTGATGGAAAGGAGCTTGTTTCTTTCAACTATTTACTGTAACTAGTTACTTTTTTTGGTAACGAATTTACTTTTGTAAATAAGTAACGATTTCGTAACTTGTTAAATTTTGTTCAGTAACAGTAACTATAAAAATCGATACTTTTTTAGTTACTTTCGAAATTTAGTTATTCGTGTAGTTCACAAAGTCTTTTTTAGGACAATCCATAAATTTTATTGCTTTTGCAACTATTTATTCATTTTCACTATCCTGGAAATCAAAATCCTCGAAAATCTATAAAAACACTTTCAGAAAGAAGAAAAGTTAATTTCATGGTTCAACATCTATCTTTTTTGGTTCAAAATTAATTTAATTAACTGAAACCTTAACAGTTTCAGTTAAAGATTCAACAGTTTCTTAAAAAATTCATCTCTTTGGTTAAAAATCCAACTATTATTTGTTGGGAATTCTTTTTTTTTTGGTAGGAATTCTATTGATAGTTTAAAAATTTAACTAGATAACCTGCTTGCGAGTTGAAAATTCAACTGTTTTGTAAAAAGATCGCCATTTTGGCTTGAAATTTCAACAATCTGGTTGATTTTTTTTCTCTCTTGATTCAACTCTTTTGTTGGAAATTCGATTCTTAGCTGAATTCAACTGTTTTTTATTTGAAACTTAAATCTTTTTGCTTGAAACATCAATCATTACATTTTTCGTTGAGAATTCATCTTTTTTCGTTAAAATTTTTTCTTTTTTAGGTACTTTTCTTTATTGATCATCTATTTGGTTGAAAATTCAACTTTTCTGTCAAAAATTCATTTTTCTGGTTGAAGATCCACCATCCTAATCGAAAATTAATATTTTTGGTAGAAAATTGAACTATTTTATTGACAGCTCGGTTTTTTTTTGGTGAAAATTATTTTTTTTTAACTGAAACTTTAACTAATCCAGTTAAAGATTCATTAGCTTAGTTGAAAATTGATCTCTGGTTGAAAATACAACTAATATTCGTTGAGAACTCATCTTCTTTGGTTGAAAATTTTTATTACTTGCTTGAAAATTTAATTACATTGTTAAAAATTCAACACTTTTGATAGAAAATTATTCAGTTTGCTCGGAAATTTATCTGTTTTTTTGAAAATTCGCTTTTTTGAGTTGAAAATTTAACTATTTTAGTAGAAAATTTAATTACTCGATTAAAAATAAAAGTAAACCAGAAATTAAACTAAATAACAATAAGTAATCTTTCGAATGAGAATTCAACTATTTTGTTGAAAATTCGTTTTTGGTCAAATTCAACTGTTTTTAATTAAAAACTAAAATCTTTTTGCTTAAAACACGAAGCATTACATTTTTTGTTGAGAATTCTTTTTTTTTCGTTGAAAATTAATTTCTTCATTGAAAATTTAACTATTCTATTTTTGGTTAAAAATGTACTTTTTTTTAGTTGAAAGTTCATGTATTTTGTTGAATATTCGTATTTTTTTTTGTAAAAAAACTTGACTGAAAATTTAACTATTCCATTTTTGGGTGAAAATCTATTTTTTTTTTGGTTGAAAATTCATGTGTTTTCTTGAGAATTTGTCTTTTTGAGTTGAATATTAACTTTTTTATTGATCATTTATTTGATTAAAAATTCAACTTTTTTGTAAGGAAATTGCCTTTTTAGCTCGAAATTTCAACAATCTAGTTGATTTTTTTTCTCTTGACTGAGAATGTAACTCTTTTGTTGAGAATTCATTTCTGGTCGAATTCAACTGTTTTTAATCTAAAACTAAAATCTTTTTGCTTGAAACATGAAGTATTACATTTTTCGTTGAGAATTCATCTTTTTTCGTTGAAAATTAATTTTTTCATTTGAAAATTTAACTATTTCATTTTTTGTCGAAAATTTACGTTTTTTGGTTGAAAGTTCATGTATTTTGTTGAATATTCGTCTTTTTTTTGTAAAAGAACTTGATTGAAAATTTAACTATTCCATTTTTGGGTGAAAATCAATCTTTTTCAGTTGAAAATTCATATGTTTTCTTGAAAATTTGTCTTTTTGGGCTGAATATTAACTTTTTTATTGATCATCTATTTAGTTGAAAATTCAACTTTTTTGTTGAAAAATAATTTTTCTGGTTGAAGATTCACCATCTTAATTGAAAATTTACATTATTTGTTGAAAATCAATTTTTTTAACTGAAACTTCAACTAATTGAATTAAAGATTCATCAATTTAGTTTGAAATTAATCTCTGGTTGAAAGTACAACTACTTTTGGCTGAGAACTCATCTTCTTTGGTTACAAATTTTTATTATTTATTTAAACATTTAATAACTTTGTTCAAAATTCAACAATTTTGATAGAAAATCATTCTATTTGCTCGAAAATTTATCTCTTTTTTTGAAAATTCGTCTTTTTGGGTTGAAAATTTAACTATATTGGTAAAAAATTTAATTCCTTGATTGAAAATTCAATTAAACCAGAAATTAAAATAAATATCCTTCTTGCGGGTTGAAAATTCAACTGTTTTGTAAAAAGATCGCCTTTTGGGCGATTAATGTGATTGAACTCAACTGTTTTTGATTTCAAACTAAAATCTATTTGCTCGAAACATCAATTATTTCATTTTTCGATGAAAATTCGTCTTTTTTCGTTGAAAATAATTTTTTATTTAAAAATTTAACTATTCCAGTTTTCATTGAAAATTTGTCTTTTTTATTTGAAAATTCATGTATTTCGTTGAATATTCCACTTTTTTTTTGTAAGAAATTTGGTTGAAAATTTAACTATTCCATTTTTGGATGGAAATTTATCTTTTATTTCTTTTATTCTTCAACTAAAAATTTACCTATTTCATTTTTGTTTACAAATTCATCTTTTCTAGTTGAAAATTCTTCTTTCTGGTTGAAAATTTATCTTTTTTAGTTGAAATTTCATTTTTTGGTTGAAACTTAATCTGTTTTGGTTCAGAATTCAAAAATTTTGTTCAAAATTCAACTACTTGGTAGAAAGATTAACTAAATTTTTAAAAAATCATTTTTTTTGTAGCAGATTCATCATTTTAATTAAAATTTTATTTCTATGAGCGATAACTCGTTCTTTTTTGTCAAAATCACTTTTTTAACTGTAAATTTAAATATTTCATTTTTGGTTCAAAATTCATCTTTTTGGTTGAAAATTCAACTGTTTCGTTGAAAACTTGTCTTTTTGGGTTTAAAATTAACTTTCTTGTTAAAAATTCATCTTATATGGTTTAATAATGCAACTGTTTGGTTGAAAATTAATATGTTCTAGTTGAGGATTCAACTAAGTGTTGAAAATTCAACTACATGGTACAAAGTGGAACTACTGTGTTGAAAATTCATTTCTTTGATTGAAGATTCATCATTTTAATTGGAAATTAATTTCTTTAATTGAAAATTCAACTAATCCATTTTTGGTAACAAATTTATCTTTTTTAGTTGAAAATTCATCTTTTTGGTTGAAAATTGATCTCTTTCAGTTGAAATTACATTTTTTAGTTGAAAATTGTACTGCATGGTAGAAAGTTGAACAACATTGTTAAAAAATCATTTTTTTTTTGTTGTAGATTCATCATTTTAGTTAAAACTTCATCTCTTTGAGTGATAATTCGTTTTTGTCCTTTTATCCTTCTGGGTTGAAAAATTAACTATTTTGGTAAATAGTTCAATTATTTGGTTGGAAATTAACTTTTTTGTTGAAAATTCGTTTTTTTTTTTTGATTGAGTTAATTATTTCTATTTTTAGTTTGCAGTTTATGTTTTTTTGTTGAAGATTCAACTATTTGGTTGACAGTCTGACTATTTGACAGGAATTCATTTAAACTAGAATTTAAACCAAAACTACCCGCTTGTCGGTTGAAAATTCAACTGTTTTGTAAAAGAATCGCCTTTATAGCTTGAAACTTCAACAATCTCGTTAATTTCTTTCTCTCGTTTGACTGAAAATTCAACTCTTTGGTTGAAAAATCGTTTTTTTTTAGTTGAATTTAACTGATTTTTAATTGATACTAAGATCTTTTTCCTGGAAACATCAATTATCACTTTTTTTTTGAGGATTCATCTTTTTCCGATGAAAATTAATTTTTTCAAAGGAAAATTTAACTATTCAATTTTTGGTTCAAAATTCATCTTTTCTAGTTAAAAATTCATGTATTTTGTTGAATACTCGTCTTTTTTTTTTGTAAAAAATTTGATTGAAAATGTAAGTATTTCATTTTTGGGTGAAAAATTAGATTCCTTGGTTGATAATTCATCCATTTTGTTGAAAATTTGTCTTTCTGGGTTGAAATTTAACTTTTTTTTTAAACATCTATTTGGTAGAAAATTCAAATTTTTTGTTGAAAATTCATTTTTTCGTTGAAAATTCATCATTTTCATTGAAAATTAATATTTTTGGTTGAAAACTGAACTATTTTATTGAAACTTCGTTTTTTCTTGGTTGAAGTTTAATTTCTTGAATTGCAAATTTAACTATTTCATTTTTGGTTGAAAATTGATCTTTTTTAGTTGAAATTTCTTTTTTTTTTTGGTAAAAAATTAATCTGTTCTGGTTGAAAGTTCAAATATTTTTTTGAAAATTCAACTACTTGGTTGAAGGTTGAACTACTTTCTTAAAAAATCACTTTTTTGGTTGTAGTTTCATCAACTATTACATTTTTCGTTGAGAAGCCATTTTTTTTTCGTTTTAATTTGTTGAAGTAAAAAATTGATCTTTTTGGTAGCAAATTTATCTCTTTTATTCGTCTTGAAATTCGCTTGAAAGTTAAACTATTTTGTTCAAGAAAAAATTTAGGTTAAACTTTGATTTTTTAAAGTGAAAATTTAACTATTCTTTTTTGGTTGAAAATGTATATTATTTTGTTGAAGATTCAACTATTTGGTTGAAAATTCATCTTTCTGGTTGGAAATTTAATTACTTAGTTAAAACTTGAACTCTATGATAAAAATTAATTTTTTTTGGTTGAAGATTTATCATTTTAGTTGAAAATTCATCTCTTTGGTTATAATTGAACTATTTTTTCGAAAATTCGTATTTTTTCTTTGGTTAAACATTAAGTTTTCAACTAAAGATTTAATTATTCCATTTTCGGTTGAAAATTTAGATTTTGTGTTGAAATTTCCACTGTTTGGTTTAAAAATTAATCTTTTTTAGATGAAAATTCAACTATTTGGTTGAAAATTCATGTATTTCATTGAATTCTTGTCTTTTTTTATGTAAAATTAATCTTCTTGTTTGAAAGTTCATCTTTTTTAGTTGCAAATTCAACGACTTGGTTGAAAGTTAAACTCCTTTGTTAAACATTTACCTTTTAAGTTAATAATTAATCATTCTAGTTGAAAATTCATATCTTTGGTTGAAAATTT